>CAUYLG010029489.1:0-60092 GCA_963573385.1 Cacajao melanocephalus | reverse complement strand
TTGCTGATGAGGAGCTGCGATCTCCTGTAGGAGGAGAGGCATTCTGATTTCGGGTGTTCTCAGCCTTTTTGCACTGGTTTCTTCCCATTTTTGTGGATTTATCCACCTGTCGTCTTTGTAATTGCCGACTTTCAGATTGGGTCTGAGTGAACTTCTGGCTTGCTGGTGATGAATTTTTTTCTGTTTCTTAGTTTTCCTTTGACAGACGCCCCTTCCCCACAGAGCTAGGCCTTCCTGGGTTCAGCTGTGCTTACTGTGAAACTCTCAGTCCTCAGCGCTTCCAACTGCTGTTCTTCTTGTGGGGATGGGACCAGCCGAGCCCGACTCAAAGGGCACCCAGTAGCGTACACTCTGCACCGAGAAGCACTGCGCCGCGCCGGGGTGCCGGCGAAACAGCTGCGCCAGCCAAAAGAGTCACGCCGGCAACCCGCTTGGCTCCTCCGCCGGGAATCTCCCAGTGCATGGGCCACAGAAAGCCGTCCAAAACCGGGGCATCCACTCGCTCTCTGCGCTTTCACTGGGAGCTACAATCCTGAGCTGTTGTCAATCGTCCATCTTGGATCTCTCTGCCCGATGATGAAGTTTTTTCTGTTTCTTAGTTTTCCTTTGACAGACGCTCCTTCCCCACAGCGCTGGACCTTCCCGGTTCAACTGTGCTTACTGTGAAATTCTCAGTCCTCAGGGCTTCCAATTAATGTTCTTCTTGTGGGGATGGGACCAGCCGAGCTGGACTCAAAGGGCACCCCGTCCCGTATACTCCGCACTGAGAAGTGCCATGCCAGGGCGCCGGCAAAATAGCCGCACTGGCCAAAAAAGTCACACTGGCGACCCATGTGGCTCCTCCGCCGGGGATCTCCCAGTCTGTGGGCAACAAAAATTCGTCTGAAATTGCAGTATCCACTCGCTCTCTGCGCTTTCACTGGGAGCTACAATCCTGAGCTGTTGTTAATCGGCCATCTTGGATCTCTCTCTGAAAATTTCGACTCAAATGTAAACCATCATGATTATCAGCTATGTTATCTGTGCTACATTTACTTTATTTTTTGATAATGTATCCAATTTAGACAATAGCATGACACAATTTGGATGCCATGCACAGTAGATTATTTCAGAGAAAAGAAAAGGCCACTATCATAATATTTTCTGTAACCAGGTCCTTTAAAATATGACTAACTCATCTAATCAAGCAATAGAGTGAATTCCTTCACTTCTTCTGTTTGGGATGGCCTTGTAACTTGCTTAAACCAATAAACAGCAGTGTTCTGATAAATGATAAATAAACTGCTCTTCTCAAAAATCTTGATTGGTAGCATTTGCTGATATCTAAAATGTAAATATTCTCCCATGGCGAACTTCACAGTACCTACATGTCTTCACCAGATGTATAGTTGTGAAAAGATGTGCACTATCAGCTCTCATGGTATGATACAGGATAGTACCTGTATGCCACTGCAAATAGAATGTGGTGGAAATGATAGTGTTCCGCATTGACCCCAAACTTAAAGAGGTATTGACAGTACTGCTGCCTCTCTTGGAACTCTGCCCTTTTGTCATGTGATTAAGCCCAGTAAAGCATCCTGCATGAAGAAAGACAGCTTACCCAGTTATTCCATTGCCCCAGCCAACAGTTGATCAGTCTCCAGTGCAGAGACACCTAGCTGATTTACAGATGACTGAAAATTTATGAGGGAGCCTTAATAAAACCAACAAGCTGAGTTCATCCCCAAATGTCCATCAGCAGAATGGTATACTAATAAATATTTGTTGTCTTAAGCCACTGAATTTTGAGGTGATTTATTACACATCAATAGATACCCACACATTTATTATTGAATATTATTTCATAGCAATGGGGATCAATATCTTATAACTCTTTAATCTTGGGAATAATTTATTAATATATATGTGTATATATATATAATATACGTATATATATACACATATATGTATACGAGCAGAGAGCATATTTTGAGTACTGACATAGATATTTAAACCTGAAATCCATCTTTCAGCTAGAACATATTGATAATAGAAGATTTACCAGTCATATATTTCCATTGAATATTTTGATATTAAATAGAAATTATTAAAAATACTACAGATCAAATAAAATATACTAATAAAGAACATCACATAGAAAACAGCACTCTTAATTTTCTGTGTCCTCTTTCCAACTCTAAGAGTTGACAACTGGATGTGATAACCACTCTACCCAGAGATATAAATGGAACCATTTAAAATAATGAATAATTAAAAACTAACTCTATAACCAAACCAAGCATATGTCTCCATGGAACTTTCCAAGAGCAATGCTAAAAAAGAAAATATTCAATTTCTCTTTATAGAGTATAAATTTAAAAATATACAAAAGTGTACTTTTGCTTTTTATTCCTGGAGTTATATGATTTACAAAAATGTTTAGAAAGATTTTATACTGTGCTGCCAAGCTAATTTCAGAGATTCCAAATTTGGTGGACTTGTGTTCCAAAGAGGTGAAATTACCTGACATACAACTAATTTCTAATTATTATCTTTTTCTTCTCTAAGATAGTGACCTTTAAAGGGAAGGCATTTAAAAAAATATATCAGGCTAGTTTCTCTCTTATATAATAGAAGTCTTAAATGATATTGCCACTTAAAAACAACTGGTTCAATGTAAACAAATTTGTTTATACACACCTAACAAATTGTGCCTCTACTCATAGATCTGATGGAGCCATGTAACATAAGTAGCTAATTAGAGGCAAGATATTGACATTGAATGAACTTTTTTGGGTTACACTGTGTATAATTACCTAATCATTTATTCATAACACTAACTGAGTGATAACTTAGTAGTAACTATAAGCAATTCATTGTAATAAAATATGTAATGATATGATGACTTGTATTAGTCATGTTAAATATTCTTTTAATTCATTTTCACACTAGTAGGAAGATACTACAGACTGGATAATTTATAAAGAAAAGAGGTTTAGTTGACTTAATATTCTCCATGGCTAGGGAGGCTTCAGGAAACTTAATATTATGGCAGAAAGCACAGGGGAAGGCAGGCACATCTTACATTGAAGCAGGACAGAGAGAGCACAGGGGAAACTGCCACATTTACATTATAAAATATCATGAAAATGCCCATACAATCATGAGAACAGCATGGAGGAAAACTGCCCCCATGATCCAATTACCTCCCACCGGGTCCCTCCTTGGACACATGGGGATTACAATTTGAGATGAGATATGGGTGGGGACATAGAGCACATCTATATCATTCCTCCTGTGGCCCCTCCTATATCTCATGCCCTTTTCTCATTTCAAAACCAATCATGGCTTCCCAACAGTACCCCAAGTCTTAACTCATTTCAGCATAAACTCATAAGTCCAAGTCCAAAGTCTCATCTGAGACAAGGCAAGTCCCTTTCACCTAGGATGATAATTATTTATTATGATATTTGATTTTGTAAAATCAAAAGAAAGTTAACTACTTCCAAGATACAATGGGAATACAGGCATTGCATTAATATTCCCATTCCAAATGGGAGAAATTGGCCAAAACAAAGGGACCATAGGCCTCATGCAATTCTGGAAACCCAGCTGGGCAGTCATTAAATTTTAAAGCTCCCCAATCTCTGACTTCATGTCTTACATCAAGGGCATGCTAATGCGAAGAGTGAGCTCCTAACACCTTTGGCAGCTCTGCCTCTTTGGCTCTGTAGGGTTCAGAACTTGTAACTGCTTTCATGGGTTGGCATTGAGTGCCCACAGCTTTTACAGATGCAAGGTGCAAGCTGTCAGTGGACCTACCATTCTAGGGTCTGGAGGACAGTGGCCCTCTTCTCACAGCTCCACTGTGCAGTGCACCAGTAGGAACCCTATATAGGGGCTCTGACCCCATATTTTCTTTCTGCACTGCTCTAGCAAAAGTTCTCTATGGGGGCTTTGCCCCCACACCAAACTTCTGCCTGGACATCCAGGCATTTCCATACATCCTCTGAAATCTAGGCAGAGATTCCAAATCTTCAACTCTTGTCTTCTGTGACTGCACAGGCCCGATGCCACAGGGAAGCTGCCAATGCTTGGGACTTGCACTCTCTGAAGCCACCCAATAACTGTACCTTGGCCCTTTTTAGCCATGAGTGCAGCTGGATTGGCTGAGTGAGACAGAGGGCACCATGTCCCAAGGCTGCACAGCGCAGTAGAACCCTGGGCCCCGCACTCAAAACTACTCCTCTCTTCTGGGCTTCCAGGCCTGTGATGGGAGGAGCTGCTATACTGAGCTCTGAGATTCACTGGAGATGTTTTCCCCATTGTCTTGGAAATCAACAATAGGCTTCTCATTACTTATGCAAATTTCTGCAGCTGGCTTGAATTTCTCTCCAGAAAACAGTTTTCTTTTTCTTTTCTACCTCATGGTCAGGCTGCAAATTTTTGAAACTTTTATGCTCTGCTTCCCTGTTAAAAGTTTCAATTTCAAACCAACGCTTTGTGGGCACATATAACTGTATACTTCCAGGAAATGCCATGTCCCCTCTTGAATGCTTTGCTGCCTAGAAATTTCTTCTGTTAGATACCCTAAATCATCTCTCTCAAATTCAAACTTCCATAGATCTCTACAGCAGGGGCAAAATGCCACCAGTTTCTTTGCTAAAGCATAGCAAAAGTGACCTTTGCTCCAGTTCTCAACAATCTCATCTCCATCTAAGACCACTACAGCCTGGACTTCACTATCTATATGACTATCAGCATTTTTCTTAGAACCATTCAACAAGTCTCTAAGTGGTTCCCAACATTCCCTCATCTTCCTGTCTTCTGAGCCCTCCAAATTGTTCCAATCTTTGCCCATTACCCAGTTCCAAAGTTGCTTCCACATTTTCATTTTATCTTTATAGCAGTACCCCACTCTGCTCTGGTTTCATTTTTCTTTATTCATTCATTTTCCCACTGCTCTAAAGATACTACAGACTGTGTAAATTGTAAAGGAAAGTTTAAGTTACTCACAGTTACACATGGTTGGGGAGGTCTCAGAAAACTTATAATCATGGTGGAAGGGCAGGCTAGGCATCTCTTAAATGCAGGCAGGAAAGAGAGAGAGAGAGCAGAAGGGAAATTGCTGGTTTTAAACCATCAAGTCTCATGAGAACTCCCTCACTTATTACAAGAAAAGGGGGAAACCACCCTCATTATTCAATCACCTCCCACCAGTTCTCCCCTGACACATGGGGTTTACAGTTTGAAATGACATTTGAGTCTGAACACAGAGCCAAACCATGTCAGATATTGTTTATCATTTATAACACCAGGTCAGGTCAACTGGACATCTAGAGAACTTTGGCTATGCCAATACTACTTTATTGTAATCATGGCTAAACAATATGCTTAATTTGGCTTTGCATATACCTAAGAAACTCAAATATGAGACAGCAAGGACTCTCACAAACAAGTTTTAATAATCTATGGTGAAGATTAATGGAATCATCTATCAGCAATATCTAGACCTATTCTGAGTAAGATTCAAATTTATTCTGAGTTAAGTAACATTCTTGAGTACTGTTATGTTCTAGGCATTGTAGAAAGTGTCTTTACACCTTCCATTTAATGGAAACTCTGCTTACCATATGACAGATAAAGAAATTGTGGTTCAAAGAATTAAGTGTCCTTTAAGTATAGACACATTTATGGAACACAGAAACTCGTCTGAATGATATCTTACAGCCTTTTTTGTTCACTTACATGGTGTTTTTTGTCTATGGAGGGAGTCATAATGAAAATACACATGTAGATACTAGTAATTTTCAAGTTGGAAAATAAATTGATCTAGTCAACAATACATGCTCATCAGATAATACAGGAAACTTTTTTCCACTACAGAAAATCATGCTTATCATGCAATTATTTATATATTTAAAATTCATAGACTCTTCTTTTTCATTTTTCACCATTTTTCACCATTAGAAAAATCCAGAACAGAGAAAAAAGTTAGCCTAATATTTGACAGCTGCCTGTAGAACAAATTTTTATGAAAAAATATAATTTCCTATGAAAAAAGGACACATGCACACATATGTTCATTGCAGCACTGTTTACAATAGCAAAGACTTGGAACCAACCCAAATGCCCATCAATCATAAACTGGACAGGGAAAATGTGGCACATATACACCATGGAATACTATGCAGCCATAAAAAATAATGAGTTTGTGTCCTTTGTAGGGACATGGATGAACCTGGAAACCATCATTCTAAGCAAACTGACACAGTAACAGAGAATGAAGCACCACATGTTCTCACTCATAGGCAGGTGTTGAACAATGAGAACACATGGACACAGGGAGGGGAGCATCACACACTGAGGTCTGTTGGGGGGAACTAGGGGAGGGACAGCGGGGAGTAGGGAGTTGGGGAGGGATAACATGGGGAGAAATGCCAGATATAGGTGATGGGGATGGAGGCAGCAAACCACATTGCCATCTATGTACCTGTGCAACAATCCTGCATGTTCTTTACATGTACCCCAGAACCTAAAATGCAATAATATATATATATCCAGCAGGTCATCTGACACACTTAGGAGTAGTTTTATTAATTCAGAGTTGATCGTAGTATACTATAGCTAACTTGTTCTGACAAAAAGAAAATAGCTGGGTCAACTTTGGTCAGGTATAGCCAGGAACCTAGAAATGTCTGGTTTTTTTGTTTTGTTTTGTTTTGTTTTGTTTTTTTACCATTCAAGTGGCTCTCTTCTCAAAGTAGCATGACAAACACCAAGTATTTTTAAAGGTGAAATTTCTCCAAAGAAAACATGTGACTCTCCATTGCTCTGGTAATAAAATCCAGAGTCTTTATCATGACTAACATGATCTTTATTATCTGGTCTCTGACCCCATTTCCAGCCACATTTTCTATCATTCTCTCTGCCCCTTCATTCAGTCATATCCATGGAGAGGCCCTCTTTAGAATCCCCAGAATTCTGTCTCTTACAGTTAAACTCTCCGGTACAACTTTGAACTTTCCCTTTGGTAATGTTTCCACTTTTTTTTTTTTTTTTACGTCCATCCCCCCCACTAGATTGTAACCTCCTTGAGGGCACAAACAATTTCTTATTTACCATTTTCTCTATAGCAGATAGCACATTGCTTGGATCATAGCAGCCTCCTTGGTAAAGATTTACTAAAATCATGAATAAATGAATGAATACATGAATAAGTTTATGAGTAAAATTGGGTTCTGCTTTATGTTGAGGGCAAACAAAAATATATAGTGACAAACCATCCTGGTTTGCCTGAAACTGAGAGGGATCCCAGAATGTGGGTCTCTCAGTTTTAAAGCTGGGACAGTCTCAGGTACTCCCAGATAAACTGGTCACCCATGTAGTGACCATGGCTTTCTGAGAATAGAAATGTTCAATGTTCAGTCAGATTTTGAAGACACATTTCTCGCGTTTCTTTCTGATTCCTTGCCCACACAAAAACAGAAAAAAGTTTTTTCCTCAACAGAAGATATTATGAGGCCTGAGTTTTCCAAATTAATTGCATATAACCTGATCATTTCCTCTTCCTTTTAGCTGAATTATAATAAATGATAGTGATCATCTGTTTTATAGCGGATTCATCTCAATGCCCTGGTTTTATAAAAATCTGGGGTTGGGACCAATTCTTTCTTTCTTTCTTTTTTTTTTTTTTTTTTTTTTTGACCTCAGGTGAGTGCTGGGATTATAGGCGTGAGCCACCGTGCCCAGCTGGCACCAATTCTTATTGCATATCCCCATTGACATGTCTCCTAAAATATTAAAAATTATAAAAATGGATCTTCTTACAAATGGGTTGAAATAGTAATAGATTTTTATTCTAGAAAAAAAATTAGCTATATGGCTCAACATACAAAATTATTTCATAAAATCATCTTGTTAGTGAAAATAAGACAAAATAAATGATAATGACTTCAAGTACCCTTATTAATTTTACGGGTTCTCATAGGATGACAATAAATATCCTGAAGTATGTTTTCTGAAATTGGCTAAATTACACTTGACTTATAATATTAATTTATTTAAAAACACCTTTATTTTCACTAGAAAAACCATTACTTGGGGCAATTGCGTATTTAAAAAAAAATGTCTTCAGTGTATAATGTATGACACATTTCAATAGCCATTGTGGCTTAAATTAAAAATTTAGTTCATTATATTAGTTAAAGTAGGGCAAAGTAATTCTTTTTTAACTTTTATTTTAGATTTGGGTGTATATGTGCAGGTTTGTCACAGAGGTCAACTTGTGTCACAGGGGTTTGTTGTACAGATTATATCATCACCCAAGTACTAAACCCAGTACCCAATAGTTACTTTTTCTGCTCCTCTCCTTCCTCCTGCCCACCACCCTCAGGTAGGTCCTAGTGTCTATTATTGCTCACTTGATGTTCATCTGTTCTCTTCATTTAGCTCCCAATTATAAGTGATAACATGTGGTACTTAGTTTTCTGTTCCTGCCTAAGTTTGCTATGAATGATGACCCCAGCTCCATCAATGTTTCCAAAAAAGACACAATCTTGTTCTTCTTTATGGCTGCATAGTATTCCATGGGGTATATGTACCACAATTTTGTTATTGAATCTGTCATTGATGGGCATTCAGGTTGATTCCATGTCTTTGGTATTATGAATAGGGCTGCAATGAACATTGGTGTTTTTATGGTGCTCTTTTGGTTACTGTAGCCCTGTAGTATATCTTGAAGTCAGGTAATGTGATGCCTCCAGCTTTGATGATTTTGCTTAGGATTCCCTTGGCTATTCAGGTTCTTTTTGGTTCTATATGAATTTTAAAATAGGTTTTTCTAGTTCTATGAAGAATGTCATTGGTTTTTCTCAAGAATAGCACTGAATCTGTAAATTGCTTTAGGCAGTGTGGCCATTTTAATGATATTGGTTCTTACTATCCACATGCATGGTATGTTTTTCCATTTGTTTGTGTTTTCTCTGATTTCTTTGATCAGTGTTTTATAATTCTCATTGTAGATAACTTTTAATTTCCTTGTTATCTGTGTTTTTTGCTATATTTTATTCTTTTCATGGCAATTGTGAATGAGATTACATTTCTAATTTGGCTTTCAGTTTTGCAGTTGTTGGTATATGGAAATTCTAGAAATTTTTGTACATTGAATTTATATCCTGAAACTTAATTGAAGTTGTATATCCACTGAAAGATCTTTTAAGCCAAGAATATGGGGTTTTCCAGTTATGGGATCATGTCTTCTGAAAAGAGGAATAGTTTGACTTCCTCTCTCCCTACTTGGATGCTGTTTATTTTTCATTCTCTTGCCTGATTGCTCTGGAAAGCACTGCCTGTACCATAGTAATATAATGAATAGGAGAGTGAGAGAGGGAATGCTTGGTTTTCAGGGAGAATGCTTTTAGCTTTTGCCAATTCAGTATAAAGTTGGCTGTGGATTTGTCATAGATGGCTTTTATTATTTTGAGTTATGTTTCCTCAATACCTAATTTACTGAGAGTTTTTAACATGAAGAGATACTGAATTTTATAAAAAGACTTTTCTGCATTTATTGAGACAATCATGCCATTTTTGTCTTTAGCTCTGTTTATGAGAGGACTCACATTTATTGATTTCCATGTTTTGAGCCAAACTTGCATCCTGTAGATTAAGCCTACTTGATTTTGGTGGGTTCGCTTTTTGATGTACTGCTGGATTTGATTTGCAAGTATTTTGCTGAGAATTTTTGCATCTGATTTTATATTAACCTGAAATTTTTGTTGTTGTTTTTGTATCTCTGTCAGATTTTGGTATCAGGATGATGCTGGATTCATAGAATGAGTTGGGAAAGGACACTCCTCCTTAACTTTTTAAAACAGTTTCAGTTGGAATTGTACCAGGTCTTCTTTGTACACATGGTAGAATTTGGCTGTGAATTCATTTGGCCCTGACCTTTTTTGGTTGGTAGGCTATTTATGACTGATTCAATTTCAGAGCTCATTATTGGTCTGTTCAAAAAGCACTTTCTTCCTTGTTCAGTCTTAGGAGGGTGTGTGTCCAGGAATTCATGTATCTCTTCTGTGTTTTCTAGTTTATGTGCATAGAGGTGTTTGTAGTAGTTTCAAATGGTAATTTGTATTTCTGTAGGGTCAGTGATAATATCTCCTCTGTCATTTCTAATTGTGTTTATTTAGATATTCTCTCTTTATCTTTTATTAATCTAGCCAATAGTCCTTTTTCGTTTTAAAAAAGAAAAAAAAAGAGCCCAACTCCTGTTTTCTTGATCTTTGGAATGGTTTTTGTGTCTCAGTTTCCTTCAGTTCAGCTCTGATTTTGGTTATTTCTTGTCTTCTGCTAGCTTTGGAGTTGATTTCTTCTTGCTTCTCTAATTCCTTCACTTGTGATATTAGGTTGTTTATTTGAGATCTTTCTAACCTCTTGATGTGAGTTTTAGTGCTTTAATTTTTGATGTTAGGTCTTTAGTGCTATGAATTTTCCATTTGACACTACCTTAGCTGTGTCCCAGAGATTCTGGTATGTTGTATTTGTATTCTCATTAGTTTCAAATAACTTCTTTATTTCTGCCTTAATTTTGTTATTTATCAGAAAGTCATTCTAGAGCATGTTGCTTAATTTTCATGTAATTTCCCCTTTTTGAGCATTTTTTTTAGTCTTGACTTCTGTTTTTATTGTGCTGTCATCCGAGAGAGGGTTTGATATGATTTTCGTTCTTTTGCATTTGCTTAAGAGTGTTCTATGTCCAATTGTGTGGGCAATTTTATGATATGTGCCATGTGGCAATGAGAAAAACATACATTCTATTGTTGTGTGGTGGAGAGTTCTGTAGAGGTCTATCTAATCCATTTAGTCCAATGTTCAGTTCAGGTTCTAAATATCTTTGTTAATTTTCTGCCTCAATGATCTGTCTAACAATCTCAATGAAGGGTTGAAGTCTCCCACAATTATTGTGTGGGAGTCAAAGTCTCTTTGTAGATTTCTAATAAAACTTGTAAATATGTTTGTTACCATATTGGGTGAATGTATATTTGGGATACTTAAGTTTTCTTGTTTAATTGAACCCTTTACCATTATGTAATACCCTTCTTTGTCTTTTTTTATTTTGTTGTTTTAAAGTCTATTTTACCTGCAATGAGGATTGCAACCCTAAGTTGCAATTTTTTTTTCTAATTTCCATTTGTTTAGTAGAGTTTCCTCCATCTCTGTGTTTTGAGCCCATGGGTGTCATTATGAGATGGGTCTCTTGGAGATAGTATACTATTGAGTCTTCTTTATGATCCTGCTTGCCAGTTTGTGCCTTTTAAGTAGGGCATTTATCTCACTTACACTCAAGGTTAGTATTGATACGTGCAGATTTGATCCTGTTATGTTGTTAGCTGGTTATTATGCTGGCTTGGTTATGTGGCTGTTTTATAGTGTCACTGGTCTCTGTACTTAAGTATGTTTTTGTATTGGCTGGTAGCAGTCTTTTTTTTTTTTTTAATTTATATATACTGCTCCTTTCAAGATCTCTTGTAAGGCAGGTCTGGTGGTAACAAACTCCCTCACCATTTGTTTATCAAGGAAGAATCTTATTTTTCCTTTGCTTAGAAAGCTTAGTTTTGCTGGATTGGTTGATGATTTTTTTCCCCTAAGAATGTTGAATACAGGCCTCCAGTATCTTCTGGCTTATAGGGTTTAAGCTGAGAGGTCCACTGTTAGCCAATAATTATTTTTAATGCACATCTTAAGAATGAAAGCAAATAGCTGCTAATAATACTAAAGTAGCTAATCTTAATATTCAGTACAAAGCAGAACTATTTGGAAAACATGTTGAAAAAATGTGCATTTTTCTTTCCACCCCAGAGCCCTGAATAAAAATCCTTAGAGCTGCTGCTTATGTGCACCCCTAGTCAAGCAACACTGCCCACTGTGGCAAAGTCTTGGCCTCGGAGAGAAAACAAAGCAAAAGCAAACAAAAAACAAAACAACAACAAGAACAGAACTGAAAATACAAAAGAAATAAACAAGTTAAAAAGCAGATTAGTAATGCATTTAAACCACTAAGTTCCTAGTTGATTCTTCTTTGCTCAGTGGTCTTTGTTGACCATCCTCAAAAAAGAAATCAAGAATGATAAAAACTAAGAAATCTTTATTAGATGTAAAATTCAAAAGTGTTTTGTGACCTAGAAAAAAGAAGCTTTAGAAATTGATGAAAGTTGACTCCCAATCACAGAGGATAAGACATGGAAATAGGAATAGTTAGAACA
The DNA here is from genome assembly GCA_963573385.1 of Cacajao melanocephalus. Classification (NCBI taxonomy): domain Eukaryota; kingdom Metazoa; phylum Chordata; class Mammalia; order Primates; family Pitheciidae; genus Cacajao; species Cacajao melanocephalus. The sequence continues at coordinate 47,850 of CAUYLG010029489.1, read as the reverse complement.
ATGGAAAGCAAAGAAATATGCTCAAAAAGGTAGGAGGACTGAGAAAAGCACTTTTTTAGAATGATGAAACCTAACAAAATAGTTGTAGAGAAAAAAAAGAAAACAATAATAGGCAGGCAGGAAAGAATGGATAAGGAAGTCAGGGAAGGAAACAATAAAGGAGGGGATGAGTGAGAGAGAGACAGTAAGACACAGAGAGAGATAAGGGATGCAGGATGGAAGGGGGATTCTGAAAGTTTGAAATACACCTTGAAGCCAGGCTTTATCACCCTGAATAAATGTGAATAGTCACACATGTACCTGCACATACACAGAAAACTACATAAAGGTGAATCAATGAATACATGCGTAAATTTCTCAAGGTTAATGGATTCTAAACTTAAGCTCACATAAAAATAATCTGAAGAATGTATGAAAATATAGAAAGTCTGAAACACATTTTAGAAAATGACATTTCAATAATTCCAAAGAATAACTTATAAAACACAGTACTTACTAGATTAAATTTTAAAATGTTTATACTTTCAGTTTACTCACATTCCTTTTTGCTGCTTTCTTTCCCCAATGAAAATAATGTTTACCGTGCAATTTGTCCAGGATACTATTATCACATGAGTTGATTCCAAGGACTGTAAATAACCTAGAAAATGTTTGAAAAAACTGTCAGACTACCTCCTAACTAATGTGTTACCAGAGTCCCTAAAATCAAAATCAGGCTACCTGGGTATTTAAGACAGTATATTCCTTTGGTTATTGAGGTGATGTGCCATGATAGTTAATTCATAACTTAAATGTTAATGAATTTTGTCATAAATTCCTAAACTTAGATAATAGATGTCAGGTTTTCTTATTTCTACATTGTCATCGTAATGCATTCTTGCTTCTTGTGTTCAAATGGTAATGGAAAATGTGCCTTGAAGCACTCTGAAATATATCAGGACTGAGTTCACTTGACAGTTGAATCATAAAATAATAAGAAAATTAATGTTCACAAAATAATATCATTGGCAAGCACTGTTTATCCCCACAAAGTTTATAGTAGTGCTTCCTTTTAGTTACCTCATAAATTCCCAAAGTCTTCTCAAAAATATCTTATTATTTAGACTAATTTCCTTTTCTATAGTGTTTCTTCTCAAAAACAAATGAAGTCTAAAAATGACTTTGAAATGTTAACGGCTTTTTAAACATTATATCCCTGTGATATGGTTTGACTCTGTGTCCCCACCCAAATTTCACATTGAATTGTAATCCCCAGTGTTGGGTGAGGGACCCTGTGGGAGGTGATTAAGACATGGCACCTGATTTTCCGTCTTGCTGTTTTTTTAAGAGTGAGTGAGTTCTGTTAAGAATTGGCTGTTTGAAAGTATGTAACACTTCCCCCTTTCCTCTCTCTTTATCCTGCTGGCCATGTGAAGACCATACTTGCTTTGTCTTCACCTTACACCATGATTGTAAGCTTCCTGAGGCCTCCCCAGCCATGCCTCCTGTACAGCCTGTGGAACTGTGAGTCAATTAAATCTCTTTTCTTTATATACCTCCTGGTCTCATATAATTCTTTATAGCAATGTGAGAATGAACTAATACAGAAAATTGGTACCAGAGAGGTGAGGCATTGCTATAAAGATAGCTGAAAATGTGGAAGCAGCTTTGGAACAGTTTGGAGGGCTCTGAAGAAGACAGGAAGATGAGAGAAAGTTTGGAATGTCCTAGAGACTTCGTGAATGGTTGTGATGAAAATGCTGAAAGTGATATGGGCAGTAAAGTCCAGGTTGAGGTGGTCTCAGATGGAGATGAGGAACTTATTGGGAACTGGAGTGAAGGTCACTCTTACTATGTTTTAGCAAAGAGACTGGCAGCATTTTGTCTCTGCTCTAGAGATCTGTAACACTTTGTACTTGAGAGAAATAATTTAGGGTATCTGGTGGAAGAATATTTTAAACAACAAAGTGTTCAAGATGCGTCCTGGTGGCTTCTAAGTGCCTATGCTCATTTGCATCAACAAAGATATGACCTGAAACTATAACTTGTATTTCAAAGGGAAGCAGAGGGTAAAAGTTTAGAAAATTTACAGGCTACCCATGTGGTAGAAAAAAAAATCCATTTTCTGGAGAGGAATTCAAGCCTGATACAGAAATGTGCATATGTAAGGAGGAACTGAATATTAATACTCAAAACAATGGGGAAAATGTCTCCAGGGCATTTCAGACATATTTATGACAGTCCCTCCCATCACAATCCTGGAAGCCTAGAACAGAAAAATGGTTTTCTGGGCCAGGCACAGGGCCCCACTGCTCTGTGCAGCTCAAAACATGGTACCTTGTGTCCCAGCTGATTTGGCTCTAGCTGTGGCTAAAAGGGGCCAGGGTACAACTCGAAACATTGCTTCATAAGGTGCAAGCCCCAAGGCTTGACAGTGTCCACATTGTGTTGACTCTTCAGGCATGCAGAAGGCAAACATTGAAGCTTAAGAGCCTCCACCTAGATTTTAGAGGATGTATGGAAATGCCTGAGTGTCCAGACAGAAGTCTGCTTTAGGTGCAGAGCCCTCATGGAGAACCTCTACTAGGGTAGTGCAGAGGGGACATGTGGGTTGGAGACCCAACACAGAATTTTCACTGGGGTGCTGCCTGGTGGAGCTGTGCAAAGAGGGCCACCATCCTACAGACTCTAGAATGGTAGTTCCACCAACATCTAGCACTCTGTGCCTTGAAGAGCTGCAGACACTCAATGCCAGCCTGTGAAAGCAGCTTAGGTGGAAGCTGTATTCTACAGAGCCACTGGGGTGGTGTTGCCCAAGGCCTTGGAGGCCACCCCTTGAATCAGCATGGCCTGGATGTGTGACATGGAGTCAAAGGAGATTATTTTGGAGCTTTAAGATTTAATTACTGCCCTGCTGGGTTTTAAACTTGCATGGGGCCTGTTTACCCTTTGTTTTGGCTAATTTCTTCCTTTTGGAATGGGAGCAGTTGCCCAATTCCTGTACCCTATTATACCTTGGAAATAACTAACTTGCTTTCATTTTACTGGCTTATAGGCAGAAGGGACTCATCTTGTCTCAGATGAGACTTTGGATGTGAACTTTTGAGTTAATACTGGAATGAGCTAAGACTCTGCGGGACTGTTGGGAAGACATGATCATGTTCTGAAATGTAAGAAGGACATGAGACTTGGGAGAGGCTGGGGTGCAATAATATAATTTAGCTCTATGTCCCCACCTAAATCTCATGTTGAATTGTATTCTCAATGTTGGAGGAGGGACCTGCTGGTAGATTGTTAGATCATGTGGGCAGATATCCCCCTTGTTGTTCTCATGAAAGTAAGTGAGTTCTCATGAGATCTGATCATGTGAAAGTGTGTAGAAATTCCTCCTTCAGTCTCTCTCTCTCCTGTTCTGGCCATGTAAAGACTATTCCTGCTTCCCCTTCATCTTCCTCCATGATTGTAAGTTTTCTAAGGCTTCCTCAGCCATGCTTCCTGTACAGCCTGTAGAATTGTGAGTCAGTTAAAACTTTTCGCTTTATAAATTATCCAGTCTCAGATGTGTGTTTATAGCAATGTGAGAATGGACTATTATGATGCCAGTATTTTTGTTATTTTCTAATGTACCCCTCTATCACCTCTAAATTTGGGCAACTAGAACAAAGAAGAGTGTTTACCGCAGGGCATGTAGGACAAAGAAGTCAGTTCTTAGTCCCTGAGATTCAGAATAAAGACATTGACCTACACAAAATATTTAGGTAGACATCTTTTGGCATTGTCCATTCATCTGCCTTCATAGAAAGTGTTTCAAAAGCTAAGATTCTAAGACAGCTTAGACAGCTTGGGGATATTGATGGATGAATAGGAAAGGCACAATGCCTAGAAAACCAAGACTAAAGTGTTTGAGTACAGAGGAGAATAGAGAGACAAGAGGATGTGTCAGTAGATGCCAGTGTTTGGAGGAGTGTAAGAATGAGGAGCAGATGTACATCTGGTCCTCAATTTCTTGGCACAACATAAATTCTGCAGAAATTAAAGAAATGGTGGGGGGGTTCCAAATTGACTATATTTTTATCACTTTGCAAAATACTGTTTACACTAAAAGAAGTTCTAAAAAACTAAGGAAAAACTAATCCTATTTTGTGAAATGAAGGCTATATTAAAATTCAGATGGGAGCTGAACATGGCGGCTCACACCTGTAATCACAGCACTTTGGGAGGCCAAGGAGGTTGGATCACCTGAGGTCAAGAGTTCAAGACCAGCCTGGCAAACATGGTGAAACCCCATCTCTACTAAAAGTACAAAAATTAGCCAGGTGTCGTGGTGTGTGCCTGTAATCCCAGCTACATGGAGGCTGAGGCAGGAGATTTGCTTGAACACAGGAGGCAGAGGTTGTAGTGAGCCCAGATTCTGCCACTGCACTCCAGCATGGGTAACAGAGGGAGAATCTCCCTAAAATAAATAAAAGAAAAAAGAAAAAAGAAGAAAAATCCAGATAGGGAAAATATTTCAAAAATTCTTAGATCAAAAATGCACATAAGCATGCAGCCCAAATGTTTTAAGACTTCTCTGATGGCAGACTTTAACAATTACTTTAGATAAGTGTTTTGTCTACAAATCATAAATTTTTGAATAAAATATTTTTTAAAGGTAAATATCCATTATATTTTACATTCCTTTGTAACTGAAGTGAAAGGTTGGTGGTTGTGAAGAACAAATGAAATTACTAACACAAAAACTTAAAAACAGCTTAAGTCAGTTATAGAATTTCCTTCTTTTAATCTTACAAATGCTTCATTTTTTTAAACTTTTACTTCAGATTTAGAGGGTACATGTGTAGATTTTGTTACCTGTTATATTGCATGTTGCTGAGGTTTTGGGTATAAATGATTTCATCATGCAAGTATAAATTATTCCATCATGCAGGTACTAAGCATGATTACCAAGAATTAAATTTTCAACCCTTGCCCACTCCGCTACTCCCACCTTTAGTAGTCTCCAGTGTCTATAGTTGCCATTTTATGTCCAAGGTTTAGCCCCTACTTACAAATGAGGAAAAGTGGTATTTGATTTTCTGTTCCTCTGTCAATTCACTTGGGATATTGGCCTCCCCCTGCATCCATGTTGTTGCAAAGGACATTATTACATTTTTTTTGTATGGTTACATAGTACTTTATGGTATAAATGTACCACACTTTCTTTATTCAATCCACTATTAATGTGTACCTATGTTGAGTCCATGTCTTTGCTATTGTGACTAGTGCTACGGTGAACATGTCAGAGCATGTCTCTTTTTGGTAAAATAGTTAATTTTTTTATGGGTATATACCAGGTAATGGAATTGGTGTGTCAAATGGTAGTTCTGTTTTACGTTGGTTTTTTTTTTTTTTTTTTTGGTCACATCTTTTTAATGTATTTTAAAAATTTCAATAGCTTTTGGAGTACAAGTGGTTTTTGGTTACATGGATGAATTATATGGTGGTGAATTCTGAAATATTAGTCCACCCATTACCAAGTAGTGTGTGTTGTTGTATCCACTATGTGGATTTTTAATCCTACAGATCCCTTCCAACCTTCCCCTCATGAGTCTAAAATTCATTATATCACTCGGTATGCCTTCACATACTCATAGCTTAGCTCCTACTTACAAATGGAAATATATGATACTTGGCTTTTTATTCTCAAGTCACTTCACATATAATAATTACTTCCAGCTCCATCTAAGTGGCAGAAAAAGACATTATTTTATTCCTTTTCATGGCTGAGTAGTATTCCATGGTGTATATATACCACAGTTTATTTATTCACACATTGGTTGACGGGCATTTAGGTTGGTTGTATATTTTTGCAATTGTAAACTGGGCTGCAATAAACATATGTGTGTATATGTGTTTTTCATATAATGACTTCATTTCCTTTGGGTAGATATTCAGTAGTGGAATTGCTAGATTGAATCATGGGTCTACTTTTAGTTCTTTAAAGAATCTTCATACCATTTTTCATAGAGTTTGTACTAATTGAAATTCCCACCAGCACTGTATAAGTGTTCCCCTTTCCCCATATCCAATGGAACATTTATCATTTTTAGAGTTTTTAGTAATGCCCATTCTTTCAGAAGTAAGGTAGTATCTCATCGTGATTTTAATTTTAATTTTCCTGATCATCAGTGATGTTTAGTATGTTTTTATGTTTGTTGGCCATTTATATATCTTCTTTTGAGAAATGTTGATTTGTGTCATTTACCCAATTTTGGATGAGATTACTTGTTTATTTCTTGCTATTTTGTTTGAGCACCTTGTAAATTCTGAATGATAGTACTTTGTCCACTGTATAATTTGCAAACTTTTTCTCCCATTGTTTGGTTGTCTGTTTACTCTGATTATATCTCTTGCTGTGCAGAAGTTTTTAAATTTAACCAGGTTGTATTTATTTTGTTTTTGTTGCATTTTCTTTTGAGATCTTAGCCATTAATTCTTTGCCTAGGCAATTATCCAGAAGGGTTTTTCCAAGATTATCTTGTAGAATTTTTCTGTAATTCAGGACTTAGATTTAAGTATTTGTTCTATTTTGAGTTGATTTTTTATAAGGTGAGAGATAGGGATCTAGATTCCCTGTTCTCCATGTGTCTAGACAGTCCTGCCAGCACCTTTTTATTAGAGCCTCCTTTTCCTGTTGTTTTGCCAAAGATCAGTTTTTTGTAAGTATTCAGCTTCATTTCTGAGTTCTCTATTCTGTTGCAAAGGTATATGTGCCTACTATTCTGTCAGTACCATGCTGTTTTGGTAACTATATACTGGTAGTATAGCTTGAAATCTGATAATGTGATGACTTCAAATTTGTTCTTTTTACTCAGGATTACTTTGGCTATTTGGGCTCTTTTTTGATACCATAGAAATTTTAGGATAATATTTTTAATTTTGTGAAAAATGTTGTTGGTATTTTGATGGGAATTGCATTGAATCTGTAGATTTCTCCGGGCAGTATGGTCATTTTCACAATATTGATTCTTTCAATCCATGAGCATTTTATGGGTTTCCATTTGTATAATCTATGATTTTTTTCAGCAATATTTGTTCTTTTCTTCCTAGAAAGATATCTGGTTTTCTTTTAACTCCTTTGTTAAGTATATTTCTAGGCATTTTATTTTCCTATAGCTGTTTTAAAATGGATTGAGTTGTTGATTTGATTCACAGCTTTGTCACTGGTGTATAGCAATGCTACTGATTTCTGTACATTAATTTTGTAAACTGACTTTACTGGATTTGTTCATCAAATCTGGAAGTCTTTTGAAGGAATCTTTAGGGTTTTCTGGGTGTATAATTATATCATCAAAGAACAGTAATAGTTTAGCTTCCTGTTTTCCAATTCGGATGCCCTTTATTTCTTTATTTTGCATAATTGCTTTGGCTAAGACTTCCCGTACTATATTGAATAGAAGTGGTAAAAGTGGGCAACCTTGTATTGTTCCAGTTCTCAGTGGAATGCTTTCAACGTTTTCCCAGTCTGTACAGTGTTGGCTATGGGTTTGTCTTATATAGCTTTTATTATTCTGAAGTATGTCCCATCTATGCCTAGTTTGTTGAGGGTTTTTACCATAAAGCGATGCTGGCTTTTATTGAATGCCTATTTTATATCTGTTGAGATGACCATAATTTTTTTGTTTTGTTTTTGATTCTGTTTATGTGGTATATAACATTTATTGACTTGTATATGTTAAATCATCCTTGCATCTCTGAAATGAAACCCACTTGACCATGATGAATTATCTTCTTGGTGAGCTGTTGGATACCATTAGCTAGTATTTTGTTGAAGACTTTTGCATCTATGTTCATCAGAAACATTTGTCTGCACTTTTTCAGGTTTTTTTGTTTTTGCTGTTACATCCCTTCCTGGTTTTGGTATCAGGGTGATACTGGCTTCATAGAATGATTTAGGAAGGATTCTCTCATTTTCAGTCTTTTGAAATAGTTTTCATGTGATTAATATCAATTCTTTTTTGAATGTCTGTTGGAATTCAGCTATGAATCTATCTTGTTCTGGGATTATTTTTTTCTGTAGGCATTTTTAAAATTAGTGATTCAATCTCACTGCTTGTTATTGGTCTGTTTAGAGTCTATATTTCTTTCTGATTTAATCTTGGAGGGTTGTATGTATCTAGGAATTTATGCATTTCCTTTAGGTATTTTAGTTTGTGTGCATAGAGCTGTTCATAGTAGTCTTGAATAGTCATTTGTATTTTTGGTGTCAGTTGTAATATTTCTAGTTTCATCTTTAATTGAACTTATTTGAATCTTTGCTTCTTGGTTAAATTCTCTAATGGTCTCTCAACATTTTTTATCTTTTCAAATAATCATGTTTTTGTTTCATTAATATTTTGTTTTAATTTTTTGTTGTTGTTGTTCTGCTTTGACTTTTGTTATATCTTTACTTCTGCTAGCTTTGGGTTTAGTTTGTTCTTGCTTCTCTAGTTCCTGGAGATTTGACATTAGGTTGTCAATTTTTGATCATCATTTTGATCAATCAACTTTATATGATTTTGAGCTATGTTCCTGAGATGCCTAGTTTCCTGAGGGTTTTTTATCATGAAATGATATTAAATTTTATTGAATGTTTTTTTCCATGTCTATTGAAAAGATCATTTGTTTTTGTTTTAAATTCTGTTTTATGTGATGAGTCACATTTATTAATATGCATATGTTGAAGCAACCTTACACCCTTGGAGGGAAGATTACTTGATCGTGATGAATTAACTTTTTGATGTGCTGTTAAATTTGGTTTGCTAGTATTTGTATAAGAATTTTTGTGTCTACCTTCGTCATTCATCAGGGATATTGACCTGTAAATTTTTTTCTTGTTGTGTTTCTGCCAGATTTTGTTTTCAGATTGATTCTGGCTTCATAGAATGAGTTATGGAGGAGGCCCTACTCAATTTTTTGGAACAATTTTAGTAGAATTGGTACCAGATCTCTTTTTTATGTCTGGTAGAAGTTGACTGAATCCATCTGATCCAGGGGTTTTTTTGGTTGATAGATTTTTTATGACTGATTCAATTTTGGAACTCAATATTGATCTGTTCTGTTTCAATATCTTTCTGATTCAGTCATGTGAGATGGTGTGTTTTCAGGAATTTATTCATTTTCTCTTGATTTTCCAGTTTGTGTGCACAGAGAACTTTATAATCGTCTCTGAGGATCTATTGTATTTCTATATGATTATTTGTAATGTCACTTTTGTAATTTCTGGTAGTGCTTATTTGTATCTTCTCCATTTTTTTCTTTGCTAATCTAGCTAGCAGTCTGTCGATATTGTCCTTTCAAAACATGAACTTTCAGTTTTGTTGATTCTTTGTATTACTTTTGGGGTCTTCATTCAGTTTCACTCTGATGTTATTTCTTTTCTTCTGCTAACTTTGGGGTTAGTTTGTTCTTGTTTTTTTCATTCTCTAGATGTGGCATAAGATCATTAATTTGAGATCTTAACAATTTTTTGAGGTAGGTGTTTAATACTACAAACTTTCCTCTTCACACTACTTTTGTTGCATCCCAGAGATTTTGGTATGCTGTGTCTCTGTTTTTATTTCAATTTTTTAAAACGTATGCCTTGAGTTCATTGTTTACTTGAAAGTTATCCTGGAGCAAGTTGTTTAATTTTCCTGTAATTGCATGGTTTTAAGAGATCTTCTTGGTGTTAATTTCTATCTTTATTTCACTGTTGTCTGAGAGTACAGCTGGTATAATTTTGATTTGTTTGAATTTATTAAACTTGTTTTATGGATGAGCATGGTGTTGATCTTGGAGTATGTTCCATGTGCAGATGAGAAGAATGTATATTCTGTTTTTGATGGGAATCACAGAAAATGGTTCTGTGGTTTTAACTTGGGTTTTTAAAATATGCTCTGTGAATTTGCCTAAGTAACAAAAGCTTAGATTTATGAAAGATAAGATGCTTATGGTTTCCCGTCCTTTATTCCCAATAATGTTCATTATATGCATTATTTTATTATCTGCCAGGAAACAGTTTGTGGCGGGCAAATCATTCCACAATAAAGAACTCATTTGAATAGCAGTAAACAAACCCTGGATCAGATGGAAATGATTACATTTTATTCCTTGTAGTCATCACTTTCCATATCCACTGCCTTAATGGGGTTCAGTGGAATCCCTGGCAATCTGTAGAACGTATCTTAAAAACAAGATCTCTAAATTATACTTTTGAAAGTTAGGAAAATATTTTCAAGTTTATACCATAACTCAAATTAGAAAAAGTGTTTCCTTGTATAGTTCCCTTGGGGAATAGATAAAATTATGTATAATAATTCTTTTGATGGATGACTTTATATAAAGAGCTACTTTGAGAGTGTCCAAGAATACTGGAAGCAATCTGGTCTCTTAAACAATCTAAATACCACCTCTTCTGCTCAATTACTTAGCTAACTTTTTCTTATTTAAATAACATCAGCTCAAACATTTTCTAAAGTGATTGTTGTACTTTTGTAGCCCAAAGAGACAGTTTTATCCTCTTATATTTAGAGTAGGTCTTGCATTTAGAACTAGACTACATGATAAACTACACTTAACTCATCTTAAATTGCCTCTCTTTCAACAGCTATAAATTAATACTTAGCTAATTTTAAAGTTGGTATATTCACAGTCTAAAATTAGAGTCTATTGGTATATACATAGATGGAAAAAAAACTAACTCCTTGGTATATCCATAGGTGGAAAAAAAAACAACAAAAACATAACAAGCCTAGTTCAAAGCCTACTATACAGTTATCTGGTTAAGGGTACCTACAGGAAATAGTTGTTTCCCCTTCAGGCAGAAAGGAGACAGGAATTTCCCTGCAGGCTGGCCATTTTATCAAGGAAGTAGCAATGGAGTGTACAACTAGAATTATTAGGTAATAAAACCCGGTAACTATACCTGATCCCTATGGACTATCAGAACAATGATATATGTCGTCCAGTTTTTTATTTTAAATTGGAAAAATGTCACCTCTGTACTCCACTCTCCATGGCATTAATCTAAGCTGACAGCAACAACTTCTTTCCCTTTTCTATCTCTCATTTTGCCCTTTTCAATCTTACTATCTCCGGATATTCTTCTGTCAGAAAAGGCCATTTTCATTCATGGCTCCACATAGCTACCTTCAGCAACATGTGTATTATTATTGTTGCTCTTATTTAAGCCAATCTGTCAAAAAGCTAATTAGCAACTTATAACTGGACTTGCAGTCACAGCCATACTGCTTCTCATGGGAACTTTTGCCCTTTTCCCTCTTCTGAACATTAAAAGCATAATTTGACTATACAGAACAAAACATGTCTTATTTAAAACACGTAAAAAGAACAGCTGCTCCTCAAGTTGACAAATTATAGCAAATCCGAAATTAGTGGAGAAAAACTAAGGATGGTGCAATGTTTTTGTGGGAAAGCAACAAGATTGCTGCATGAGCTGAGATCCAGCCAGTGAAACCCAGTGTACAGCAGCCCTTGGTGGATTCATTCTCAAGAGGGAAATCGAGTTCAAGAGCACCTGGGACAACTGTTGTCAATTCAGATAGCTTGAAAGGCAGAGACAGCTAAATACTTCCAAATTAATGCACAGCAGTCAGTTGCAATTTGTAGGAGCTAAATGAAGGTGCTCATCAATTGTCCCCCATTTGTTTCTCCAAATCCAAACTCCTTTTCATTCTCTGCAAAACCATTCTTTGGATACAAGGAAAAACCATAGCTGCACAGTAACTGTTGCAAAGTGCCATCTTTTGCTAAGTAAGTACAATTTTACACACACCACCTAATTCAAATTCTTTGTTTGTATTGCTTCTGCAGTAATGACAAACAGACTTTTCTGATATTAGAAGAGAGTATTTTAATGAAGTATTAGTTCATCAATGAATGCCACTATTTCACAGTCTTTGAGACTCAGTATTCTAAACTACAAGGTTTTCTGGATAATTGGAGGCATATTGCTTTAAAAATAAATACTTGGCTGAGTACAGTGGCTCATGGCTGTAATCCCAGCACTTTGGAAGGTGGGTGGATCACTTGTGGTCAGGGGTTCAAGACCAGCCTGACCAACATAGTGAAACCCTGTGTCTACTAAAAATACAAAATTAGATGGGCATGGTAGTGCATGCCTGTAATCCCAGCTACTTGGGAGACTGAGGTAGGAGAACTGCTTGAACCCAGGAGGCAGAGGTTGCTGTGAGACGAGATCACGTCATTGCACTCCAGCCTGGGCAACAAGAGCAAAACTCCATCTCAAAAAAAAATAAAAATAAAAATAAAAGCAAAAATAAATAAGTAAATATTTTAATCATTTATTACACAAATATTTCTAAAATAGATTGTACTCATCCTTGCATTCATGAAATTAGAAGTTTTAAGAAAAATTAATCATTTCCTATTGCCTTAAGGTATTGAATATGGATACCCATTGTTACAATATAATTTGGGCTACTCAGGCTATTGATACCTATATAGGATTATTTGTCCTAGGCAGTTTTGAGGCATATTTTTATGTGTTTCCTACCTTCTATTCTCCATCAACTATCGCTATTACTTCTGCCAGCAGTGAAACCTTTAAAAATGTCTTACATTTCTAATTTGCTGTTTCCAGTGTAGATTGAGTTTTGAAACATGATAACCCACATTTATTAGCATTGTAGTTGAAATACTGAGTATGGACAAGGGAACTTCTACTGTTAATGAAGTTCATCAAATTTATTAGCTATCACAACCTCTCTTTCATCACTTCTAAGTGATTTTGCCTTAATTATGAGCTCTTGACTATGATCCACACCATTGAAATTTCTGGTTTGGTGAAGCATTACTGTGTTTTCATTCAGTCATTATATTACAAGGATTAGAGAGTTTTTACTTTGTTTCTTTGGGTTTACTATTTATCATTCCAAGTAACTCCTCTGATCTATTAAGCAAAAAACATTAAGAAATGTGAGTCTTCTCTACAATGACATACTTCTTTATATTTGAAAACAAAATAGATAATTCTTGTAGAATATTAGTGTTTAGAAAATGAGTTATGCACAGGCTTTTTTTTTCCTTGCATTATTTTTTTATCTAATCAAGAGCCATTGATTTCAATTAAGAAAGTGCATTTTGCTGGCTACTGTTCTTGTTATTTCTGAACTAGAGTTCGTTTTTCTCTTTAGTAACAACTCTCAATGGAAATTATTGAACAAACCTAGCATTTTTAATTTTCCTGATATTCTTTCTGTCCAGAATATTATCTTAAAAGTGTACTAACTATGAAACTTGTTATATCATTATTTTATATGATTCATCTCATACTATAGGAGTCTGTGTATGTAAATTATGCAAAACAGAAATGAACATTTTATATCATTTATTCTTTCTCAGAGCAATAAAGATTACTTTTAAATGGAAAGAAATATTATAATTAAGATGGAACTAATTTATGTGTCATTTTCTAACAGATAGAAGGATGATAATATTGGTTTTCATTCCAAAACATCTGATTATAAACTGCCCTATTTGATAATGACCACTATGCTCTTGTGTAGCGGGGGACAGAGTGTGCCTGTGTTGTGTTAGGGGTGGGGGTTAGAGTTTTTGTAGGAATTCTGCTGTATAGCTATACTTGGATACAAGAGGTGTTATGTGGTAAAGAGCAGAGGTTTTGAAGACAGACATATCTGGACTCACATATTCACTGTCCCATATATTAGGCGTGTGGCCTTGGGCAGTTTATGTGACCTCTCATAGCCTCACTTTTGCATCATCTGTGAAATGAGGATAATAAAACATACTTTTAAAGATTTTTTGGAAGATTGAAAATGATATGTCACACTGAATGCAGTTAATATATAGTAATTTTTGTGGTCCTCATAATCTTTGTGTCTATCAGAGGAGTCAGATAAAACTCAACTCAAAGCTCAGCTGTTTAATTACTGGCTGTGTAATCTGGGACATGCTAAACGAAACATTCTGAAGCTAGGTTTAATCACCTGTAGAAAGTAGATTATACTTACCTCTTGGTGTCATTATGAAGATTAACTGAGATATGTTTGTCAAGTGTCTGTGATGGTGCCTCACATTGGTTCAGCTCTATGAAACAATTAGTTTTATACTCTCTCTTGAAGATGAGGAAAGGAGGGATGAAGAATATGGATCTGATCAATGCTTGATTATCATTGTATGTCTTGCAATGCAAGTCAGCATTCTTTAAGCCCCCTTTTGGTATCTTACTAGAAAGACAAAGTTGTATTAGGACATTATATTAGGATGGAAGAATATGATGGGTACACAGACTAAGTGGTTTGTCTATTTACTCCAACACTCAAACCTTTGATGACATCTAGCATGTGCCCATGCAAAGCACATTGCGTGTTGTCAAGTTGCAATGTTTAATTCAAAACATTTACTCACATTATGTGCGGTTTTTCAAACATATGCAGATCACATTTCTGCTGTCATCCTCAGCCCTTGGCTACTCGCTGTTTCATACACAAAATAATTTGGTTACACAACAAAAAAACAGGACAGTGCTCAGCATAAGTTTAAATTTTTGAGTTTAAATAATCCTGTCTTACAGGAAAGAATAATTATATTTACTAAAGTTTAATTTTATGTTATTAAGTAGTGGTGTCTATTTAGGACACCCATTAAATGGTTCAAGTTCAAATAGTTTAAAAAGATTAAACTATGTTTAACGGTCCCATGTTCTGCAACGGTCTTCAGAAAATTAATGTTGCATTTTCCTGTAATATTAGCCTTTAAGAGAACTTCAAAAAGTTTGTTGATTCCTCCCATTTCTCCATCCTCTGTATTATTTTCTAAAATAATAAAATATTAAATAAAATGATATTATTTTTTAAATGAGTATGCAATGAACAGCAAACTACTGCAACTTAGCTAACATGAAGGAGCCAGGTAGATGGCAAATACAATTACCTCAATGTGTTTACCATTGTTACCCATATTTCAAAGGATAAAGTCACATAAGAACCTTTTTAGTGCTATGGTTTTTGAATACATTAGAGATTTCCTCAGTTATCAGCCTCAATAAATTAAAATAAACTATGTGGCTGTGTAGGATGGCCCAAAATAAACAAGTCACATAGCAAATGTGCCCCAGAAAATAGACATTCTTCCAGAGAAGACATTTACCTTGACCTCCAGAACACTCTTGTGTTCATTCATTTGTTTAAAGAGAGTTCAATTTTCTCTCCATACATTTATTTAAAGGCACCTAATGACTGTTTGCCCTCAAAAAGTTGGAATAACTTATGGTTTTTAAAATTAGAGACTGACCAACATAATTGTAAGAAACAAATTGTTTCCTGCAACCATTTATCCTTTCTGAAGCTATTCACTGCTGGAAACTGTGTAGTATAATTAAGGTTTTAAGTGGCTCAAAGAGTTGAAATTATATACTCTGGAGCCAGATAAAAATGAATTTATATTTGGTTCTTTCACCTGTCAGCTGTACCTCACTAAGTCTCAATTTTCTCTTTGTAAAATCGGGATAATAATACCTATGTGTGGCACTGTGGTAAGGATTAGAATAAAACATGTAACATTGAAAGAGATTTATAAAATGGATAACACTAGAAAACACCCAAAATTATATATTTTTTTAATAGATGAAGCAAATGAGCCCAACTTTCTATGAATGTTGCTGTATTCATGTCAATGCATTCTGGTGATGCTTAACTCCTCAGAACAAACTGGCTGACGTAAGTCAGTCACAAATTAAGCAACTCAACGGTAGAGAGAAGTTTCAATGGGGGTTGAGTAGTTGTTTGTTTATTTGTTTGAGATGGAGTCTTTCTCTTGTCACCCAGGCTGGAATGCAAATGGTGCGATCTCGGCTCACTGCAACCTCCCCCTTCCAGGTTCATGTGCTTCTCCTGCCTCAGCCTCCAAAGTAGCTGGGATTACAGGAGCCCAACACCACACCCAGCTATTTTGTGTATTTTTAGTAGAGACAGGGTTTCACCATGTTGGCCAGGCTGGTCTTGAATTCCGGAGCTCAGGTGATCGGCCCACCTTGGCCTCCCAAAGTGCTGGGATCACAAGCGTGAGCCACCGCGCCTGGCCGAGTAGTAGTTTATTCAATGCCAGATATAGGTGATGGGGAGGAAGGCAGCACATCACACTGTCATGTGTGTACCTATGCAACAATCTTGCATGTTCTCCACATGTACCCCAAAACCTAAAATGCAATTAAAAAAAAACAATGTGGATGGACAAAGGGAATATTGAATGAGGTATAAGGACTATTGGACTTTAGGCGAAACTTTGTTTTTTCAGCATCTGATCATATTACTCTCACCTCTAATTACGTTCTCTGCAGGATTGTGATAATCTCCTACTCCTTTGCAATCAAAACCCCCTCCACTCCTGCCATTTTATGAGTCTCTGGCGATGGAGATCTTAAGTCTTAGAGAAGACTGCTCATGCAAAAAATTGCTCTCTCAATGCAAATGGTCAGCATGACAGTGCCTACCATACAAATGAGTATAAAATGCATAGGTCATGGGGTTCCTGTTCTCCTACAAACTTAATATATTGTCTTTATGCTACATTGTCCCTCAGTGGCCCACATATTTTCAGTTCACCAAATACGAAAAGGACATTCATAAGCTTCATGATATGTATTATCTTTATTCACTTAACAAAACATGTTAAGTAGATTGAGCATCCATGGCAAGTGTGTTTGTTTTACATGACATGAGAAGTCACTCTTTATCAAGTCTTTCTAAGAACATCCTAGTTTTGCCTAATCTCAAGTGAAGAAGGACTCAATCAAGTGGTATCATTTTCCCACTGACTGTTTCTTATTTTGAAAAAAGGCATTTGACTTGTGACCACAATAATAGTGTACTAATTAGCCTGTAAAGTGGCTTTTCCATAAATTGTACTTTAAAAAGTAGCATTTATTTTTGTTTCACTCCTTTGAATGATTTTTGAGCTGTGGACTGGGTAGTATAAGAGATTGCTTTTGCTTTTAAATATAAGAGGTTTCATTAACTTTTAATACTTTATGTTGACTATAGAAAATATTTCTGTCATACCATACTGTATGATGATTTTATTTCCTGTGAAATGGAAAGCTATATGTGTGTGTGTACATATACACATACACAGTGCTGTGCTGGAGCCAGTTCTTACTTCTTCATGTGACATGCTTGTATTTTTCCTAACTCTACGTTCAACATCATATTGGTAGCTTGAAACTGCCCATGTTGGGAATACGTATATATATACTATGAATATCAGCAAATGCTATGAATTATATTTCTCCACCCAACCCCTAAGCTAGCTGTTAGACACTTACAAGCACATTATCTGTCCTTAACTTTAAAAATTTGTGAGGAAATGGCTTGTTGAAATCCACTAGATATTGGACATTTACCAATTTAGGGTTAGTTTTGCAACATATTTCCTATAGGAATCTCTAATGCCTTAGATCAAAGAGGTAAACACCTGCGTATAGAAGGATGTTAATTTACAGTCTTCTGCAACATTCTAGCTGCTCTTTTCATCTTCAACATAATATCCTTTGATATCTGCATTGTACAAATATTTAGGTGATGAAAATGTGATCTGAGTAGTAATAATTTTCATTTGGTATTGCCCAGAGCAAAGCGTGACTATCACAATAATAAGTAAGGTACATGTTACCATATCATTTGTGTTCAAATTGCAGAACTGCCTATAGCAAGGCTATAGCAAAGAGACTTCCTAAACATCAGTAACAATTCAGAGAAAAAGAAAGAATCAGAATCTCAGCAAACAGCAAGATAAAGCAAGAACAAACGAAAACTGTTTAACATCAGCCAATATTTTTTCCACTGCTAATTAGTTGTCTGAGACTGGGAATGAGATAAGCCTAGGCAGAAGAGGAGGAATGCAACAAACAAGAATACTTGAGTCTTTAGAAATATCTGAACTCTTGAGTCATTGAAATACTGAAGCAACTTATGCATCAAATAAGACAGTGAAGATTTAAATGTTTTAAACCTGAAATAATTTCCAAAATTCTTAGTCAACTATAAGTTGACATAGATGACTAAGGTCCCTTAAGTGATTTTTAGTAAAGCAAAAAAATCAAAAGGTTAATCATATCTGAGGATAAAAACTCAATAAAGAAAATAACAACAACAACAACAACAACAAAAACGCACAGGATACAAGAGTGCCTAAGCCCTGTGAATGCTAAGTATTGCAAAAGAAATAAATTGCTCCCAGAAAACCAAAGTACATGGCTTGCTTTTGTAGTTTGGGAGTTTATTAAGGTAGACTGTGTTCATGAGGTAAATCAGCAGTAATACAGCATTATGATGCTATTTCTCAACTTCACTTAAGCTTATATAAAATTGAGTTTAGGCAATAAAACTATATAAAAAGTTAGACGAAGTGAAAAATTCAATCAGTTATATGGTCAGGTTGAATAAAATACCCACATTTTAAAAAAATTTAGCTATCAGAAACTCGTATAACATCAAATTAATTTGTGACTTGGCATGTGCACACTTAGTGACTTACATTTACTGTATGGGGACAAATATTACTATTAATTGAGCTATGTGCCAAGTACTATGAACTTAGCATATTTTTTCATTATGTTATGTGCTTCTTGTAATAAATATAGCACATGAGGCCTTATTCTCATTTTACAGATTAAAAAAATAAGGCTCAGGAGGGCCTTAAGGAACCTGTTTAAGATCACACAGTTGGCAAAGATTAATGAACTTAGTCTTGTCTGACTGCTAATGTTAAGCTTTTCCAAGTTTGCCTTACTGAGCCCTTTTAAATATATCCCTTTTTTTGTTAGGACATATAGATAAACAAAAATAAATTAGAAATTAAGATATCCCCTTTAGAACTCCAAAAACTGCATATTGAAATCAAAATCTGACTTATTTTAGAAGAATAGTGTCACGGTTTTACATAAGACTAAATTAGATTGAGTACTACTCATTGACCTGTGTGTAGTGAATATTTAACCTTTTCTTTTTTATTTTTTAAATCTATCCAGCATCCAGCTACTTTCCTTTTGGGGGTAAATACTCCAATATATGTAGTCATTGTATTATGAAGTGCTTGCCCAGCCTTATAATTTGTAAACAAAAGTGGGGCAATATCATTCTTTGCATTTTCTAATAGAGGATTTGGGAACCTGGTAAGGAAAGACCAGTAGGATGCTTCCATCTATGACTTAGAATCTTGAATAAATGATGCAAAGATAAAAGTTCAGTTCAGGTCCTTTCATGGTAAATGGCATAGTGTTTTATTAGCAGTAGCAATAATGGAACAAGGCTGTAGAGGGGTAAAGACACTAGATATGCTTTCTGTTTCTTGGCTCTTTCAGAAATGCCTTACTGTCTTACATTTCCCAAGTGTGGTCCTTCCATATAATTTTTAAATTCTATGATTCCTTTATATCCTTCCAATAACTTTCCTTTTTTTTTTTTTAACTTGACAAGAGTCAGCTTTCATTTCTTGCCATCAAGAAACCTAACAGATACATTATACTTGAAGTACAAAAGCAGGGCTTTGAGGATCATGACAGTCACCAAAAAGTCATGTTTCTTTTTCTTGGTTTCTAATACATGTTTACATAGAAATGGCTTGTGGTTAGAATAATTTTAAAGATACTTCAGAAACGAAGTCCCAAAGTTTGAAAAACTAAAAGACTTTTTTACTTTTTACACATTACAGCCTAAATACCACTTGTGCTGACTAAAAACACAAATTAATGTATGAGCTGAAAAACACAGAAAACGTTTTTGGAGAAATAGTTTGATACTCAGTTTTTATTTTCTACAAATCAATAAACATAAGGAAAATAAACTACTCCCAGCATACTCTATATTTGAGCTACCAGATTAACTTAATTTAAAATCAGAAAATTTTGAATCTTAGGTACAATAACAAGAACGTTTCATTCAGTGTTCAACATCATTTATACAATAACTACAAATAAAAATAATGCGTAGTTTATAAAATTCACAGGATTTACTGAAGGCAAAAACCTGAGATAGCCAACAGATGGTCTGTCAGAGTAAAACTGATGAAAAAGTTCCCAACGACACTACTTGAAAACAAAATTGCCTGAGAAATCAGCTTCTTAATATGAGAAAACACATCTACTAAATGATCTAACTCAGATCATATTCCAAAATATTTGTTAAAAAGATAAATTCTTTTTTTTCCTAATTCATTTTTGTTTACGGAAAATTACTCCATTCAAAATTTAACATTTAGCAGATGCACATTCTGTAGAAGAGGTACATGACAGGCAGCTTCTGAGACTAAGACAAAAGTGTCCAGGAAAAGTAACTCCAAGTTCAAGTTTCATCCTAAATAGAGAAATATGGACAATTCTTCTCCTTATACTCTTTCTGGATCTTACCACTCTGAGAGACATCCCAGAATATCAAATTACGGAAAAATAAGAACTCTTTTCTCAAAAACATACATTAGAGCAATCTCCACCTCCTGGGTTCAAGCGATTCTCCTGTTTCAGCCTCCCTAGTAGCTGGAACTACAGGCGTGTGCCACCGCGCCTGGCTAATTTGTATATTTTTAGTAAAGATGGGGTTTCACCATATTGGCCAGGCTGCTGTGGAACTCCTGACCTCATGATCTGCCTGCCTCAGCCTCCCAAAGTGCTGGGATTAAAGGCGTGAGCCACCGCACCTGGACCAAGAGAGGCCATTTTTAAGGGATCTTTGCTATAGGTCACTCATCCTGGTTCTACTTGGTAGACCCAGGACATAGAGAATCTTATAGGAAATACATATCAAGTGGGCCAAGAGACAAATTTCTTATATATAAATATGCATATACAACCAAACAGTGCTAAGCAATAAAGACAGCAAAAGGCAATTTCAATAAAAGAAAACACAAAAAGAAGATAAGCTACTAGACAGTGTAGGGACTAAGAGTGCAAGCTCACAAATCAGAAGGCCTGTATTTTCATCATTTTCTCTTCTGTAAAATGAAGATAATACCATCCAGTTCATAGAATTATTATAAAGATTTAATTAAATAATAGACAAAAATGACTTAGAACAATGTCTGGTGCTTAGTAGGAGCTCAGTAAGTATATAACCTCTCTAAGCTTCAGATTCTCTATCTCTAAAGTGGTATGAACTAACTGCAGCTACCTCACAGGGTTGTCTTGAGCATCAAATTAGATAATGTGAGTAGAACACTAAACATTGTACCTAACAAATAGTAAATGGTCAATAATCATACATTATTATTATTAATTATTTATAATTCCTTTTCTCCTCCCACCAGATTCTCTTGCACAAATCATATTTTCTGTCCTTTCTACTACTGGTAGAGTTTGAAGCAGAGAAAATCTTGAGGTTTCACTAGAGGTTGAGATGGCTAGTTAACCCTAGGCTGAGATACTCTTCAACTTCTTCTCATGTTTAATTCTCAATTGTCAGAATAGGCATACTGCATCATATAGACAGGGAGAACAAATCAGAGGAACAAGTCATGCAGGCTATAAATGAAGGATTATATTGGTTCTTAAGACACGTATGCATCCATATCCATGCAAGTTTCCATTCAAGAGGCTCAAAATTCATGCTGTCCCATATTTTAACAAATAAATCCCTTAAATCTGGAAAGCATTATGTGCCAAGATGGCAGACTTGGTAACATTGCATGAAGAAGAAAATATTTTATGGACTTATAGATAAAAAAGGAACTATGTAATGATAGCTGAAACATTTCACACTTTGGATGTCTGGCAAGCAAGTAATCAAAGATGGGGTTCTGAGACTATATTGCTAAAGTATGACATGATTGATACTTGAGTCTACAGTTAAAATAAAAGTTTCCATTGACTTTTAAGGGTGCTGTAATTTACATTTTCTAAATTTCTTTGCCAAGGGGAGTAATAGTAAGGGGCCAGCAAATACAAGGTGTATTCATAAAAAGGCAATCCATCAAAATGGGCGAATAAGAACAGCTCTGGACTGCAGTTCCCAGCAAGAGCTACACAGAGGGTGAGAGATCTCCTCATTTTCAAATGAGGTACCAGGTCCATCTCAATGGGACTGGTTGCACAGTGGGTGTAACCCAAGATGGGAGAGCTGACGCAGGGTGGGGTGCTGCCTTACCTGGGAAGTTCAATCCCTGGAGGACTCCCCCACCAGCCGCCACCCAACAGAGGTCATAGGAGGCTTTTCCAGCCACTCCAGCACTCAGATTCAGATACTATGCTTCTCCAGCAGTTTTTACCACCCACAAGTCAGGAAATTCCCAGGCCAAAAGTGCCACGAGTCTCCAGAATGGCTGTTTCAGCTGGCACCGCGGGCTTCTGCACAAAAACTCACACAAAGCTGGGCGGTTGTTTGAATTGGCGCCTGGAATGCCTGGGAGACAGAGCCAACCATTCAACTGAAAAAGAGGGGGCTGAAAGCAGGGAGCCAGGTGATCTAGATTGGTGGGTCCCACACCAACAAAGACAAGCAATCTGAAACGCTCTGGCTTGAGAGTTTCACAGCAAGCATGGCAATTTCAACTTGATGCAGGACGGTCGAGCTCTGTTGAGGGAAGGGCATCACCATTACTGAGGCAGTCCACCACTACCGAGGGCCTCCACCATTACCGAGGCAGTCCGCCATTACATAGGAAGTCCACCATTACCGAGGCAGTCTGCCATTATGCCATTACTGAGGCAGTTCTAACTGTACCTTTGTAAACAAAACTGCAAGTAAGTTTACACAGCAGTTGGTCAGCACCCATGGCAGCTCAGCAATGCCTCTGCTTGCACACTGTGACTAGACTCCTCCTTGCTGGGCAGGGCATCCTTGAAAAATGGCAGCAACACATCAGGGACTTATAAATAAAGCCCCACCTTCCCAGGACAGAGCACCTGGGAAAAGAGGGGGTTATGAGTTCCACTAAAGCAGACTTAAACGTTCCTGCCCAGCAGCTCTGAATGGAACAATAGAGATCCCAGCACAGCACTTGAGCTCCTGTAAGAGACAGACTGTCTCATCAAGCAGCTCCCTGCCAAAGAGGCACCTCATAAAGGAGAACTCTGGCTGACATCGGGCAGGTACCCTTCTGGGACAAAGATAACAGAAGAAGAAATTGGCAGCAACCCTTACTGTTATGTCAGCCCCCGTGGGTGATTACCAGGCAAGCAGGGTCTGAAGTGGACCTCCAGCAGTCCTGCAGCAGAGGGGCCTGACTGTTAGAAGGAAAACTAAAAAGCAGAAAGAAATAGCTTCAGCGTCAACAAAAAGGATGTCTACTCAGAGACCCCATCCAAAAGTCACTAACTTCAAAGATCACAGGTAGATAAATCCATAAACATGGGAAGAAACCAGCGCAAAAAGGATGAAAATACCAAAAACCAGAAAACCTCTCCTCCTCCCAGGGATCACAGCAGCTCACCAGCAAGGGAACAAAGCTGAATGGAGAATGAGTCTGATGAATTGACAGAAGCAGGATTCAGAAGGTGGGTAATAACAAACTTCTCTGAGTTAAAAGAATATGTTCTAACCCAATGCAAAGAAACTAAGAATATCAACAAAAGGTTATACAAAATACTAACTAGAATACCCAGCTTAGAGAATAAAATAAATGCTTTGATGGAGCGGAAAAACACAGCACTAGAACTTAGTAAAGCATACACAAGTTTCAATAGCTGAATCGACCAAGCAGAAGAAAGTATATCAGAGATTGAAGATCAACTCAATGAAATAAAATGAGAAAGCAAGATTAGAGAAAAAAGAGTGAAAAGACACGAACAAAGTCTCCAACAAATATAAAATTATGTGAAAAGACCTAATCTACGTTTCATAGGTGTACCTGAATGTGGCGGGAAGAATGAATCCAAGCTGGAAAACACTCTTCAGGATAATATCCAAGAGAATTTCCTCAACCTAGCAAGGCAGGCCAACATCCAAGTCCAGAAAATACAGATAACACCACAAAGATACTCCTCAAGAAAAGCAACCCCAAGGTACATAATCATCAGATTCACCAGGGTTGAAATGAAGAAAAAAATGCTAAGGGCAGCCAGAGAGAAAGGTCGGGTTATCCACAAAGGGAAGCCCATCAGACTCACAGAGGACCCCTTGGCAGAAATCCTATAAGCCAGAAGAGAGTGGGGGCCAATACTCAATATCCTTAAAGAAAAGAACTTTCAACCTAGAATTTCATATCCAGCCAAACAAAGCTTCATAAGTGAAGGAGAGATAAAATCCTTTATGGACAAGCAATTGCTGAGAGATTTCACCACCCGGCCTGCCTTACAAGAGCTCCTGAAAGAACCACTAAACATAGAAAGGAACAACCAGTACAACCCATTCCAGAAACATACCAAATGGTAAAGACCATTGACACAATGAAGAAACTGCATCAACTAACGGGCAAAACAACCAGCTAGCATCAAAATGGCAGGATCAAATTTACATAAAGCAATATTAATCTTAATGTAAATGGATTAAATGCCCTAATCAAAAGACACAGACTGGCATACTGGATAAAAATTCAAGACTCATCAGTATGGTGTATTCAGGAGACCATCTCATGTGCAAGGACACACATGGGCTCAAAATAAAGGGATGGAGGAAGATTTACCAAGCAAATGGAGAGAGAGAAAAAAAAAAGCAGGAGTTGCATTCCTAGTCTCTTATAAAATGCACTTTAAACCAACAAAGATCAAAAGAGACAAAGAAGGGCATTACATAATGGTAAAAGGAACAATGCAACAAGAAGACCTAACAATCCTAAATATATATACACCCAATACAGGAGCACACAGTACATAAAGCAAGTTCTTAACCACCTACAAAGAGACACAGACTCCCACACAATAATACTGGGAGACTTTAACACTCCACTGTCAATATTAGACAGATCAACAAGACAGAAAATTAACAAGGATATCCAGGACTTGAACTCAGATCTGGACCAAGTGAACCTAATAGACATCTACAGAACTCTCCACCCCAAATCAACAGAATATACATTCTTCTCGGGACCACATCACACCTACTCTAAAACTGACCCCATAACTGGAAGTAAATCACTCCTCAGCAAATGCAAAAAAGCGTAAATCATAAGAAACAGTCTATCAGACCACAGTGCAATCAAATTAAAACTCAGGATTAAGAAACTAATTCAAAACTACACAACTTCATGGAAACTGAACAACTGGCTCCTTAATGTCAACTGGATAAATAATGAAATGAATGCAGAAATAAAGATGTTCTTCAAAACCAACAAGAACAAAGCCACAATGTACCAGAATCTCTGGGACACATTTAAAGCAGTGTCTAGAGGGAAATTTATAGCAATTAATGCCCACATGAGAAGCAAGGAAAGATCTAAAATCAACACCCTATCGTCAAAATTGAAAGAGCTGGAGGATCAAGATCAAAAAAACTCAAAAGTTAGCAGAAGACAAAAAATAACTAAGATCAGAGCAGAGCTGAAGGAAATAGAGACATAAAAAACCCTTCAAAAAATAAATAAAAAAATCCAGGAGCTGGTTTTGAAAAGATCAGCAAAATAGACAGACCTCTATCCAGATTAATAAAAAAGAGGAGAGAACAATCAAATAGATGCAATAAAAAACCATAAAGGGGATATCACCACTAATTCCACAGAAATACAAACTACCATCAGAAATTACAACAACTCTATGCACATAAACAAGTAAAACTGGAAGAAATGGCTAAATTCCTGGATACTTGCACCCTCTGAAGCCTAAACCGGGAAGAAGTTGAAACCCCGAATAGACCAATAATAAGGACTGAAGTTGAGGCAGCAATTAATAGCCTACGAACCAAAAAAAGTCCAGGTCTAGACGGGTTCACAGCCAAATTCTACCAGACATACAAACAGGAGCTGGTACCACTCCTTTTGAAACTATTCCAAACAATACAAAAAGAGGGAATCCTTCCCAAATCATTTTATAAGACCAACATCATCCTGATACCAAAACCCGGCAGAGACTCAACAAAAAAAGAAAACTTCAGGCCAATATCCATGATGAACATAGATGTAAAAATCTTCAATAAAATACTGGCAAACTAATTGCAACAGCATGTCGAAAAGCTTATCCATCATGATCAATTAGTCTTCATCCCGGGGATGCAAGGCTGGTTCAGTGTACACAAGTGTATAAACGTAATCCACCACATAAACAGAACCAAAGACAAAAACCACATGATTATCTCAATAGATGCAGAGAAGGCCTTTGACAAATTCAACAGCCCTTTCTTCTAAAAACTCTCAATAACCCAGGTACCAATGGGACGTATCACAAAATAATAAAAGCTATTTATGACAAACCCACAGCCAACATCATACTGAATTTGAATGGGCAAAAACTGCAAGCATTCTCTTTAAAATCTGGCACTAGATAAGGATGCCCTCTCTCCCCACTCCCATTCAATATAGTATTGGAAGTTCTAGCCAGAGCAATCATACAAGAAAAAGAAATAAAAGGTATTCAGTTAGGAAAGGAGGAAGTAAAATTGTCTCTATTTGCAGACCACATGATTGTATATTTAGAAGACTCCATCGTCTCAGCCCAAAATCTCCTTAAACTGATAAGCAACTTCAGCAAAGTCTCAAGATAAAAAAATCAATGTGCAGAAATCGCAAACATTCCTATACATCAGTAACATTCTAATAGAGTGCCAAATCAAGAGCAAACTCTCATTGACAATTGCTACAAAGAGAATAAAAGACCTAGGAATACAACTAACAAAGGATGTAAAGGACCTCTTCAAGGAAAACTACAAATAACTGCTCAAGCAAATAAGAGAGGACACAAACAGATGGAAAAATATTAATGCTCATGGTTAGGAAGAATCAATATTTTGAAAATGGCCATACTGTCCAAAGTAATTTATAGATTCAATGCTATTCCCATCAAGCTACAAATGACCATCTTCACAGAACTGGAAAAAACTACCTTAAACTGCATATGAAACCAAAAGAGAGCCCGCATAGCCAAGACAATCCTAAGCAAAAAGAACAAAGCTGGAGGCATCACGCTACCTGACTTCATACTATACTACAAGGCTACAGTAATCAAAACAGCATGGTACTGGTACCAAAACAGAGATATAGACCAGTGGAACAGAAGAGAGGCTTTGGAGGCAATGCCACACATCTACAACCATCTGATATTTGACAAACCTGACAAAAGCAATAGGGAAAGGATTCTCTGTTTAATGTGTTGGGAAAACTGGAAAGCCATGTGCAGAAAGCTGTAACTGGACCCCTTCCTGACATCATACACTAAAATTAACTCCAGATGGATTAAAGACTTAAACATAAGACCTAACACCATAAAAACCCTAGAAGAAAACCTAGGCAAAACCATTCAGGACATAGGCATAGGCAAGAAATTCATGACTAAAACACCAAAAGCATTGGCAACAAAAGCCGAAATAGACAAATGGGATCCAATTAAAATAAAGAGCTTCTGCACAGCAAAACAAACAATCATTAGAGTGAACCAGCAACCAACAGAATGGGAAAAAATGTTTGCAATCTGCCCATCTGACAAAGGGCTAATATCAATAATCTACAAAGAACTAAAGCAGATTTACAAGAAAAAGAAACCCATTCAAAAGTGGGCAAATGATATGAACACTTTTCAAAAGAAGACATACATGAGGCCAACAAACAATGAGAAAATGCTCATCATCACTGGTCATTAGAGAAATGCAAATCAGAACCACATTGAAATACCATCTCATACCAGTTAGAATGGTGATTATTAAAAAAATCTGGAAACAATAGATGCTGGAGAGGATGTGGAGAAAAGGGAACGCTTTTACACTGTTGGAGTGTAAATTAGTTCAACCATTGTGGAAGACAGTGTGGCGATTCCTCAAGGATCTAGAAATAGAAATTCCATTTGACCCAGCAATTCCATTACTGGGTATATACCCAACGGATTATAAATTGTTCCATTATAAAGATACATGCACATGTATGTTCATTATGGCACTGTTTACACTAGCAAAGACCTGGAAACAACCCAAATGCCCATTAATTTTAAGCTAGACAAGGAAAATGTGGCACATATACACCACGGAATACTATGCAGCCATAGAAAATGATGAGTTTGTGTCCTTTGTAGGGACATGAATGAATCTGGAAACCATCATTCTCAGCAAACTGACAAAAGAACAGAACATCAAACACCACATGTTCTCACTCATAGGCAGGCGTTGAACAATGAGAACACATGGACACAGGGAGGAGAGCATCAGATACTGGGGTCTGTTGTGGGGGGGCTCCGGGAGGGACAGGAGGGTGTGGGAATGTTGGGGAGGGATAACATAGGGTGAAATGCCAGATGTAGGTGACGGGGTAATGGAGGCAGAAAACCACCTTGCCATGTATGTACCTATGCAACAATTCTGCGTGATCTGCACATGTACCCCAGAACCTAAAGTACAATTAAAAAATAAATAAAAATAAATAAAAGGCAATCAATCTTATTTGGCTGAAATAAAGGGTACAGGGAATGAATTAATAATGAATAAAGCTGGGGTTAGGTTGTGGGGGCCTTGAGCACCATGCTATGGAACTTGAGCTTTATTCAAATATTTTGAGCTAGCATGTTAGGCAAAGTTTATATGAAATGTATGTTTCAATTATGTTTTGAGTTGTATAACTTTGTAAACATATCTAAAGAAAGGGTAATAGAGTAATAGAAATATAGGCAGTTGTCCATCTTTCTTGTGTAGTTTCATGAACATTATTAAGCACTATAAAACTTTTTTTATAATTCAAACATTTTATAACACTTGATTAAGAAATGGCTCATTAATGATCTCACTTTATATCTTGTAATTTGCAGATATTTGATTTGCGAAAGGTATAACATATATATTCTGAAATGAATTACCATTCATTTTATTCAAAAGTTTATCATATTTTATAAGGGCATGATGTGCATTCTGGCTCTTGGAATTCTATGTTCTAGATATATTCTGTACATCACCTTCAGTCTATTATTTCAAATCCAAGCATACTATCAAAATATCCCTTAGAATTCCCTTAAAAAACATTTTGGAAATCTGAAGCTGCATCTTTAGAATGAAAGCTTGAAATACTTAAATGTAAGTCAATCATTGAACATGTGGACTTTTGCTAAACTTACTTAATAGTTTTTAATATTTAGAAGTCTTAATCATTAAACAAAATAAGCATTCATTTATAAGACCCCAGTAGACTAATTAGTTTAAAAAACAGGCTTCTAAAGTCTCTCTCCCATCTGTACCACAACCCAAGGTCAATTTATTTACCAGGTTTTAATCTAGAGACTATATAAGGCTAACTTGGAAAAGCCTTAAAATAGCCCTTAAAAATGTGAACAGACTCTTAATTACGACAATGGCATACATAAAAAAAAAAAAATGCCCTTAGACTATGTATTGTTTCACAAATGCTTCTAATGAACTCCTTTATAGAATCATGCCAGTGCAGCGCTAATTTAACTCAGTTTTCAATTGAGATTAAAGAGATCTGTAATCTATTGCCTATAATCTCTTTCTCAAATACAACACAGCCTACTTTCATTTTAATTATTTGGTATCTTATTCAGAAAAATTGTATTAACATTAGGGAAGAATTAAATAATCTTCACTTGCATGTTAACAGCAATTTCATATAAGATTCCGGTCATATTAGCTGCTTAAAAAGGCATCTTAGTAATGGTTCACTTTTTAAAAAATAAGTATGGTTTGTGTATATGTGTGTGTTGTGTGAGAATGCACATCTAATCAGATAATAATATAAAGCAAAATTTGGCAAATTATAGCTCTTTGGCCAAATTGAGATCATGACTTGTTTTTATAAAGAAAGTCTTATTAAAACACGACCATGCTCATTCATTTATGTGTCATCTATGACTGCTTTTGCAATACAACAGCAAAGTTGAGGAGTTTGACAGTGACTGTATGGCTCACAACCCCTAAAATAATTACAATCTGGCTCTTTACAAAAGACACCTTTTGACCCCAGATAGAAAGGATCAGACTTAGATATCAGCTACTACAAAAGTCCACCTGATATCAAAAATACGTACATGCAAGCAAAATAAGACATTAAGCAAGTAATATTTCTGACAAGGGATGACAGTTACCATAATCACCAACTCTTACCAGCAATAAACAGGCACATTGATGAGAGGTGATGCACAGACTCAATGTAGCATGTTTAGTGTCTCTTTCACATAGATAGAGTGGGAAAATTTATAAACCACCTTTGTCATTTTTCATAGCGTTCTCTGGACCTATACACACATGGGCTGCATCTGCACAATGTGTAAAGATTTTTTAAATAAAAATTCAGTCAGCTGGTTATTTTGTATATAAATTAGGTAAAACCTAATTTTTATTTCTCTTGTAGAATAGCTTGGAATGTTTTTAACACACTGCAGTGCGCCCTTGAACAAAAGGTCGGTATTCAGTCAATTGAAGTTTTATAGACATCTTGAATGACTAAGAGTCAGCCTTATTTAGTAGATATAACTCGATAGATTTAGTGAGAGAGGCCAAATATCAACTCCTAATTATGCTTCTTAGCAATTTTGTAATCTTGAGCAAGTGGTTGCCCTCTCAGGGCATGCTTCCTCACATGCTTATATCTTGTGTTTCACAAAGCTGAAGCAAGGATTAGATGAAATACTGTATATGTGATACCTATTACAACACTTGACGCATAGCTGGCATTTATTAGAGGGTAATATCTTTCTCTTTACAAATAACTTTTATTATCCCAATCAATTATTCATATATATAAAGAACAGTTGAATCTGACATGGATATATTTTGACACTTTTGGAAACAGAAACATATGCTCCAGATTGGCAGTCAAACTGAAATAAATAAAATATCCAGGGAAGAGGGAGCAGGGAAAAATTAACACGACTGCTGGAAAGCAATACTGATGTGGGCAAAACTTTCACATTACTGATTGCTTGATTTATCAATGAAACATAATGAAGAGTTTGCTATCTTTTTTTTCTTTTTTTTTTTTTTTTGGCGTGAGAGAGGCTACATTGTTCATTATGTCATCAAGACAACAATCTTGTCCTGGGTTTGGCAGAAAGCCAATTGAAACTGGTTTTTTTAAATATAGGCTTATTAAAATAACAGAAAAAACTATTCCGAATAATGGAGATAATTCTGGAAATAATTTGTTTAATGATAGTTTTTTACAATTTTGATGTGTGCTATAATAATGTACAATAGCAGAATTGCAAAATTTGAAAAATAATACATAAAGTCAAAAAGAACACAAAAGAGCTGATGTCATTGTTTTGAAACTTTAAAAATACCAAATGATGAAGAGAAAATAATGCCTAAAGGTATATACTTACGGTAACATTTCTTGAGAGAATTATTTCCATTTGCAATAGAAATAGAGACTAATGTATAATTTGATCGGTGAATTAGAGATGCAAGAGAAGGGGAGTTTTCATTTATTTCATTCAATTGTTTAAGGGTAAAATAAATAACCTCTTTGTAGACTGGATAATTTCATGATTATAAAGGCAATTTCAGTTGACTGTTCACAATCCATATTCATTTCATATCCCTTAAGGACAAATTATACCACCCTATTTAGCAGAGAAATAAAGAATGGGAAGGCTTTCATATAAATAGCAGCTCTTGTGTGTGGCCCCTTTTATTCAAGTGCAATCAATGGCATCTGTTTCTGAAAGAAACAGCAAATATATCAATTAATTTTTTGAAAGACACAAACAATAAAAGTTAAGATAGAAAATACAAACCCTTTTATGTTGGACATGAGTATCTGAGACTCCATTTTCAAAGGAATCCTTCTTCTGGGACACTATTTTTGAGATCCTGTTTAGAAAAGAAGTTTAAATATGTCTATACAAATATTGCTTTTAAAAATTAGACACTTGGAGCCATAACTTAATTTTTTTATCAGTATGAAAGAGATGAAATGTCTGCCACAGATTAAAATCAATTTGAGATTCCATTTCTCCAGATTTGGAGTGCTTTGTTTCCCCTTGTTTCTTACTTAAAACATCCTTATGGGGGACATTTTAATAAGGCAATTTACTTTTTCTTCTGGCTCACATTGCATAAAGAGGCAATTAGAGCACAAGTGGTTAAAAATCCAGACCTCTCAGCCAGCTGGGCCTGGATTTAGATGCTGCTTCTTTGCTCTGTGATCTTGATCAACTTTCTTTACCTTTCTAAACCATTATTTCTGCCTCTGTAAAGAATGTATACAATACAGTGGCTGTGAAGATTAAAGGAAGTCATGTATGTTAAGCAGTAAGAATAAATGTATGTGAACACATTATAAATACATTTACACATGCATTATATAATTATGTAAAATTAAGTCACATTTTTTGCTCATGTCCAAACAACAAATGTATAGTATACATACAGATAGACATGCTATGGTTTGGAGATGGTTTATTTTGCCCCACCAAACCTCATGTTGAAATATAATCCCCAGTGTTGAAGGTGGGGTCCAGTGGGAGATTTGGGGATCATGAGGACAGACCCATCATGGATGGCTTCATGCCATTCTAGCAGGAGTAAGTTCTTTCTCTTAGTTGTCATGAGAACTGGTCGTTGAAAAGAGTCCGGCACCTCTTCTGCTTTCTCTTGATTCCTCTCTTGCCATGTGGTCTCTGCACAGGCCAGCTTCTCTTATCCTTCCACCATGACTGGAAACAGCCTGAGGCCCTCCTGAGAAGTAGATGCTGATACTATGCTTCTTTTACATCTTGCAGAAATATGAGTTAAATAAATCTATTTTCTCTATAAATTACTCAGTATAAAGTATACCTTTATAGGGATACTATACTATAATCCACAAATGGACTAAGACAGGCATATATGTAACACATGCTGTTGGACTAGGATTCATCAAATCCTAGATTTAACAAATATAAATACAAGATGCCCAAATGAATTTGAGATTCATGTAAACAAATCACTAGGTGTCTTATGTATTTTATATTTCAATAGCTTTTGGAGTACTAGTAGATTTTTGTTAAATGGGTAAATCTCATAGTGGTGAAGTCTGAGATTTTAGTGCACCCATCACCCAAGTAGTGTACAATGTACTCAATATGTAGTTTTTACCCCCCCACCATTCACCTCCCAACCAACCTTTCTGAATCTCTAAAGTTCATTTTATCACTCTGTATGATTCTGCATACCCATAGTTCAGCTCCCACTTATAAGTGAGAGCAGGCAGTCTTTTGTTCTCCATTCCAGAGTTACTTCACATAGAATAATGACATCTAGATCCATCCACGTTGCTGCAAAAGATATTATTTCTTCCTTTTTCATGGCTGATTAGTATTCTGTGGTATATATATACATTTTCCATATCCACTTATCCTTTCTTTTGGGTAGACACCCAGTAGCTGTATTGCTGGATGAAGGGGTAGATCTACTTTTAGTTATTTTAAAAATCCCCATACTGTACTGTTTTCCATAGAAGTTATACTACTTTACATTCCCACCAGCAGTGTATAACCATTCCTTTTTCACCACATCCAGACACATATTTATTGTTTGTTTGACTTCTTAATAATGCCCATTCCTTCAGGAGTAAGGTGGTATCTCATTGTGGATTTAATTTGCATTTCTCTGGTGACTAATGATGTTGAACATGTTTTCATATGTTTGTTAGCTATTTATGTATCTTCTTTTGAGAAATATTGATCTATGTCATTGGTCCAGTTTTTGATGAGATTTTGTGTTTTTCTCTTGCTGATTTGTTTGAATTTTTTATAGATTCTGGATATTAGTCGTTTGTCAAATACATAGTTAGCAAATATATAATGCCATTCTGAGGGCTGTCTGGTTACTCTGGCAATTATTTTTGTTGGTGTATAGAAGTTTTTTTTTAGTTTAATTCTGTCCCATTAATTGATTTTTGTATTTGTTACATATGCTTTTTGGGATTTAGTCATAAATTCTTTTTCTAGGCTAATGTCAAGAAGCATTTTTTTTCTAACTAATCCTATAGAATTTTTATAGTTTCAGGATTTAGATTTGAATCTTTGACCCATCTTAAGTTTATTTTCATATAAGATGGCTTTTGCAGATGCTGGCTATAGTCGTAATGTGCTCAGTGTGTGATCAAGTTCAGTCTCCTGCGGGGTTGGAATGGCAGAGATCTCTTAAAGCTTCTCTTATTCCCATATGGTGTGCAATTGTTTATTGTTTTATTTATTTTTCTCCCAATATTTTATTTACTGGTTTGACTAGTTCATGCTTCAGTCCAGCAAGAGAGGTGTCTCTTGGTGGAAACTAGTTGTGACTAAAGCAGTTGGATGAATGCAATACTCAATGATGAGCAAAGGTCCCAACTTTGACGGAAGTGGCTGGGTGACCTCTCAGTGAAACACACTGAGGTCTTCTCAGGGGAAAGGTGGGGACCATCTCAGCTCCCCTGCTAAGCAGGAGAAAAGCAATGCAACTTGCAGACACACTCCTGACCCATTGTTTTGGCTATTCAAATCAGACAGGCCCTCTTTCATCAGCAGGGATGTTGCTTTTCCAGTAGAGAGGAATTGTGACTCTAGCCCCTTTGCAAGGCTGAACCTGGAGGTCACTCCTTCTTTAGGGTGCAATCCTTCTGAAGTGTTTCAGAAAGGTCGTTTATAGTTGTGCCCACACCAAGCTTTCATAGGAGAAGCCTCAGCTGTGTCTGCCATGGTGGAGGAGGGGAAAAAAGGAGTCTCCTTCTCCAAGACTATTCACAAGTACCAGAGATGCCTGACTGTTGGGTACTAGCTGTCGACTTTCCCCATTTAGCCCAGTATAGCACCTGTGCTTTTGCTGAAAGAAACTTCCCACCAACAGAAAGTTCTGGGACTCAAGGCCTATCATCTGGATTATTTTGTCCAATGGAGCATTCTCTTAATATGGTGCACCCTTCCTTCTCCTAGGAGTAGAAGTCCATGAAGGCCAAACTACTGGTAATGCTACTGTTCCTCTGTGTCTAGCTGCAGAGTAGGGCTGCCACATTCCAGGCTGTTGCTGGAGAATGTCTGCAAGAGATCAAGAGTTACGTCTTCCCAATGGAGACAGCAACTGAAATTTTCAGGCCATGCCCTCTCATTCTGCCCACAAAGCTGGGGCTAGGCATCTTGTATTTCATCTCTAACTGGAAGATTTTGTTTTTAGAGGGTTTATCGTTAGGAGGTTAGAGAGTTTCAAAATGTCTCCACATGTAAAATTTAGTTATCACTGGGTCTACTTTCATTTTGTAAGTTAACATAGTGTAATAACCAGTTTATTGAATTGCCTGGAATATTCCTATCTCAACTCTGATCAATCTGCTTACCAATATTTTCGTGACATCTTTTTCAGATGCAATAACTTACTGGTCACTTATAAGAACTGTCTAATATTCAGATACTGGGATCTCTTTAAGGTGGCACAAATCCAACTACTTCTAAAACATCCACTTGACCAAAGTTAAACTCACATATCTGTGCCACGCCAAGACGGTGAACAAGTTAGCTTCCCTCACTGCTATATGGGATCTTCTATATTGAAAACTGTTATCTGACTCTGTACTTACGCACAAGTCTCCAAAATCCAGGAAACATTGATTATGGTCTCCCAATATGTTTTTTTTCCCACCATTTCTCACCTAGGTGGCAAGAAGAACCTACAGATTTTCTGCTGCCCACCCAGCATTCAGATGGGGAGAAGGGTGGGCTGTCTTTCTTACATATACCCTTAATCCCATGGATGAACTTACCTAGTTTGAAAGGAAAATGATAAAAGTCAGAGGTTAATCTATGTTTACTAATTCCCTTCCAATAATTTCTTTTGAATTTCTTGCTTTTTTTCTGAGAAAAGGTAGAGGTGATAGTGATGGTTGGACTTATTCTTTATTTTAGCAAATTCTGTGTAGATACATCTAGTACCTTGCTTTAGAATGTGCAGACGCTATTGTACATTTTTCTAAGTTTAAGCCTTCAGCCGAATTTCTGAGACAACAGGGAATCTTTAACATGCTGATACATTATTTAATTCACATTGACTAATAGAACTAATTTAATTACAAAATACAATAATTTTAAAATGATTAACATCATATATGATGCTTATTGACAACTTAGTATATTCAAGTTAAATGTTGACTCTGTAATTATCTGATCTCAGTGAATTTATTATTTAAATATCAATCAATTCTGCCATAATATTATATGATCTATGATCTTATGATTTGGAACTCTGAACCATGACATCTAATTATGTTGGGATTATATTATTTCCTTTCTTAACATTTAATTTAATTAATCTCTAAATTTCATCTTTGTAAAGTCCTTAACTTAGGGCTAATACAAATCTATCTTAAGTAGTTTTATTTTTCTTACCATATTTATTTCTTAGCACTTCTGCCATTTCCTTTTTAAAATCTTTTATTTTTAAACTGATATATCGTTATTGCAGATATTTATTAGGTAAAATTTGAGGCTTTAATACATATCTTTGCTATATAATCATTCAATCTGGGTATTTAATGTATCACCTCATGCATTCATCGTTTATTTTTTTATGAGCATTCCAACATGTCTCTTCTAGCTGTTTTATAATATGCAATATTTTACTGTTAACCATCTATTGCACCTGCAATAGAACACCAACATTTATTCCGCCTACATAATTGTAACTTTCTCCCCATTAACCATCATCTTCCAAATCTCCCACACCCTCCTTCCACCATCTCTGGTAACACTATTCTCTGCTTCTGTATCAATTTTTTTTCTTTTTTACAGATTCTACACATGAGTGAAATCATGCAGTATTTGTATTTCTGTTTCTGGCATATTTCAGTTAGCATTATGCCCTCCAGGATATCTATTTTGTCACAAGTGATAGAATTTCATTTTGTTTTGTGGAAGAATAGCATTCCATTGTGTAAATATACCATATTTTATTTATCAGTTTATCCATTGTTAGATACATAGGTTGATTTTATATATTCACTATTGTAAATAATGTTGCAATAAGCATAGAAGTGCAGGTATTATGTTGATATACTGATATATACTGATATATTTTCCTTTTGGATATATGTGCAGTAGTGGGATTGCTGAGTCATGTGGCAATTCTATTTTTAATTTTTTTAAAAGAATCTCCATAGTGTTTTTCATCATGACTGTACTAGTTTACAATCCCACCAACAGTGTGTAAGTGATCATTTTCTCCTCATCCTCACCAATTTTAAAAAAGCCTGTATGCCAAATAATTATTCTTCCTTCACTTCATGCAAATAATTAGACCAAAAATAAAAAGACTAAAACATATTTTGCAAATAAAGTGATCCCACTATGATTTGTTTTTAGTAAAAATGAGGGGCTGGAGAGAGAAAAAAAAAGCATGTTTCTACAGAAACTATAGTATACCTGTTATTAAATTCTAGCCTTATCCATTGTTTTTCATCAATATTATTTGTCCACGATTTACCTGGACTAGATCCTGAATTCTTTCCTGCCTGTAGGCCTCCAAACTAACATTTTCAATTTATTTTCTCTCCTATTCTTCTGACTTGGAATCACTAAAAATTACTGTGCTTTTCTTAAAGTCCTGCAAACTTACACTAAAAAACTTAAACTGTGAGAGAAATAATGGCAAATTGTGTGTGTGTGTTTCTACCTGCTAATATATGGACTTCTCAGTAATACAGGTTAAATTAATTTTCCAGAATTTCTTTTCCCTTTGTTGCTATAATCTGGCTTTGGTCTTTTTTTCTTCTCCTTTTTTTTCCTTCTTACTTCCTGCCCCTATTTCTCTCTGTGGGACACAAGACTCCATGACCTCCTATAATGAGTTTTTCTAACTATGTGGGATGTAACCTTGTAGGAATAAACCTCAGTGTCAAGGGGTCAGACCAAACCCATAACCAGAGACTTATTTTCTTCTACAGTGCTTTCTCTGAAAGATTTCAAAAAATGGAGGGGGGATGTGAAAAGAAAATGATAACTCAGGACCCCACATTCACTACACCAAATGAAAAATTCAGCTTGGGAACTGAGTCATATAAACAAAACAAAATAAAACAAAACAATTGCCATCCTTTATGTTTCCAAACAGATAGCTGCAATATAGAAGGCCACCCTAACTTCCCAGGTGGCCTCTCTCACAAATTGCTCAGAAGGTAATTCCTTGTGGATCCCAAAATCTTTCACAGTACATATCCCCCTACAAATCAATCTTGAATCAGAGTTCTGTTTAATCTCATCTTGACAATGTAAATTAACAGCTTAACTTCACAGGTATCAAAAAAAGACAAGACTAGAAATCATGCCTCAGCCTACCCCAAGACAAATATATATTTGACTTCTTCCTCTACTCCAGGCTTACTTTATCTTATGTTAAATGCAGATCTAGCATGCAGAAGACGAATGCATAACTATCTTTGTTTTAACTTTTTCTTCTTCCCCTCCTGCCCACTCTTTTCTCTTTAAATATTGAAGTCGTCAAAACTCTTTTTGGAAAAAACACAAGCCACAGATCCTAGTGTGACTTGTATTTCTTTTTCCTAGGCATATCCTGAACATTGGCAAAATAAACCTCCATATTGGTCCAGATCTGTCTCAAGAATTTGGGTTTACATTTGGCCATTCTCACTGGAGTGAAGTGTTATCTCATTGTGGTTTTAATTTGCATTTCCTTTATGACAGTGATGTTGAGCATTTTTAACATATTTGATCATTTGTATGTCTTTTAATAACTGTCTATTTAGGTCTTTTGCCCATTTTTAAAAAATCTGTATTTTACTTTAAGTTCCAGGATACATGTGCAGAATGTCCAGGTTTGTTACATAGGTATAGATGTGTCATGGTGGTTTGCTGCACCTATCAATCCATCATCTAGGTTTTTTATTTTTTTAGTTATACTTTAAGTTCTGGGGTAGGATTATAACTTATTCTATTATAAAGACACATGCACACTTATGTTTATTGCAGCACTGTTCACATCATCTAGGTTTTAAGCCCCACATGCATTAGATATTTGACCTAATGCTCTCCCTCCTTTTACCCTCTACCCCCAGACAGGCCCAGGCATGTGTTGTTCCCTCCCTGTGTCTGTGCGTTCTCATTGTTCAACTCCCACTTATGAGTGAGAACATGCAGTGTTTGGTTTTCTGTTTCCATGTTAGTTTGTGGAGAATGATGAAAGGGACATTTTTTTTTTTCTTTTTGAGACAGTGTCTCACTCTGTTGCCCAGGCTGGAGTGCAGTGGCACGATCTTGGCTCACTGCAGCCTCTATCTCTCAGGTTGTTCAAGCAATTCTCATGCCCCCGCCTCTCGAGTAGCTGGAATTATAGGTGTGCACCACCACACCTAGCTAATTTTTGTATTTTTATTAGAGACAGAGTTTCTCCATATTGCCCAGGCTGGTCTTGACTCATGGCATCAAGTGATCTGCCTGCCTCGGCCTCCCAAAAGTGCTGGGATTACAGGCATGCACCACCACACCCAGCCCTTTTTTTCCATTTTTAATCAGGATTTTGGTTTTTGTTTTTGTTTACTGGAATAATACCTTATATATTCTGGATACTTACCCTTTGTTACATGTATAATTTGCAAATATTTTCTATCATCCAGTGGGCTTTTTAAAAAATATTTTCCTTTGCTATGCAAAAGTATTTTAGTTTGATGTAATCCTATTAGTGTATTTTTCTTTTATTGTTTGTATTTTTGAGGTCTTGATTTAAAAAATCTCTGCCCAGACCAACGTTTCAAAACATTTCCCCATGTTTTATTCTAGCAGTTTTAGAGTTTCAGGTCTTATGTTTAAATCTGTAATTCAATTTTCAGTTAATTTTTCTATACAGTGAGAGGTAGAGATCTAATATTCTTCTTCTGCATATGGGTATTCAACTTCTTCAGCACAATTTATTGAAGAAAGTGTTTTTTTCCCAGTATGTGTTCTTGTTAGCTAGATAAAAAAGAAGTTGACTATGGGTGTCTGAATTTATTTCTGGGTATTCTATTCTGTTCTACTGGTTTATGTGTCTATGTTTTTGCCAGTAGCATGAACCTTTGTAGTATATTTGGAAATAAAGTAGTATGATACTTCAAGCTTTGTTCTTTTTGCTTATAACTGCTTTGGCAATTTGGGCTCCTTTGTGCTTCCATATGAATTTTAGATTTTTTTTAACATATCTGTGAAGCTCTTCATTGTTATTTTAATAGAAACTGCATTACATCTATAATCACTTTGGGTAGTGTGGTCATTTTAACAATATTAATTTTACAACCCATGAACATGGGATATTTTCCCCTTTTTTATGTCCCCTTGATATGGTTTGGCTGTGTCTCCACCCAAATCTCATTTTGAATTCCCACATGTTGTAAGAGGGACCCATTTCAAGATGACTGAATCATGGGGGCAGGTCTTTCCCATGCTGCTCTGTGATAGTGAATAAATCTCTTGAGATCTGATGATTTTATAAGGGGGAGTTTCCCTGCACAAGCTCTGCCTCTGCCTGCTGCCGTCCATGTAAGATGTGACTTGCTCCTCCTTGACTTCTGCCATGATTGTAAGGCCTCCCCAGGCATGTGGAATTGTATGACATTAAACCTTTCTTTTGTAAATTGCCCAGTCTCAGGTATGTCTTTATCAGCAGTGTGAAAACAGACTAATATATCACTTCAGTTTCAGTTATCAAAGTTATATAGTTTTCAGTATAGAGCACTTCCAAATTTTTGGTTAACTATATTACTATTTCTGTTATATTTTGTAGCTATTGTAAGTGCAATTATTTTCTTGACTTCTTTTTTTGATAGTTCACTATTAGCAGAGAAAATACTACTGATATTTTTTGTTGATTTTGTATTCTTCAAATTTACTAAACTGATTTATTAGTTCTACCAGTTTCTTCATGGAGTTTTAAAAGTTTTCTTTAGATAAAATCATGTGATCTGTAAAAAAGGTCAATTTGACTTGTTCATTTTTAATTTGAATGCTTTTTCTTTCTTTCTCTTGCATAATTGCTCTTGCTAGGTCATCCAGTGCTATATTGAATAGATATGGTGAAAGAGGGCAGCCTTGTACTTTTCCTGATCTTAGAAAAAAAGCTTTCAATTTTTCCTCATTCAGCGCAATGTTAGTTATAAGTTTGTCATATATGGTCTTTACTATGTTAAAGGACTTTCTATACTTAATTTGGTCAGAGTTTTTTCTGTAAGGGATATTAAATTTTATCAACTTCTTTTCCGATGTCTATTGAAATGATCATACAGATTTTGTCTTTCCATTACTATCGTTCAATCACATTCATCAATTTGTATATGTTAAACCATCCTTACCTCCCTGGATTGTTCACTTGACCACAGTGAATGATCTTTTTAATGTGCTGTTGGGTTTGGTTTGCTACTATTTTGATTAGACCTTTTTATATATGTTCATCAGGGATGTTGACCTGTACTTCTCTTTTTTAGTCATGTCGTTGTCCAGTTTTGGAGTCAAGGTAATGCTGGCCTCATAAAATGTTTTCTAAAGTGTTTCCTGCTATTAATTTTCTAGAATAGTTTGAGGAAAATTTGTACTGTTTCTTCTTTAAATATTCGGTAGAATTCATCAAAGAGACCATCAGGTTTTGAGCTTTACTTTAATGAAATGTGTTTTATTTCTGATTCATTTTTCTCACTCATTATTAGTCTGTTCAGACTATGTATTTCTTCATAATTTAATCTTGGTAGCTTGTATGTGTCCAGAAATTTATCTATTTCTTCTTCCTTATCAAGTTTATTGACATTTAATTATTCATAATACTTTCTTACGATCTTTTGTATATCTACAGTATCAATTATAGTGTCTTCATTCTCATCTTTCTGATTTCCTTTATTTAAATGTTCTTTTTTTTCTTAGTCAAGCTAAAGGCTCTTTGATTTTGATAATTTTTAAAATACCCAACTCTATATTTCATTGATCTTTGAATTATAAGTCTTTAATGTATTTTTTCTCTGAGTTTTCTGATTTCATTCCTGTTACCAAGTTTGGGTGTAGTATCTTTTGTTTTCCTAGGTACTTGAGGTTGTTGATTAGAAATTAATATGGATAGTCTTTGTGTTCTCACCCAAATTTTATTTTAAATTGTAATCCCCAGGTGTTGAGGAAGGAACCTGTTGGTAGGTGATTGGATTATGGAGGCAGTTTCTCCCATTCTGATTTGTGATAGTGAGTCAGTTCTCATGAGATCTGACGGTTTTATAAGTGTTTGAAAGTTTCTG
Source organism: Cacajao melanocephalus (assembly GCA_963573385.1). Lineage (NCBI taxonomy): Eukaryota > Metazoa > Chordata > Mammalia > Primates > Pitheciidae > Cacajao > Cacajao melanocephalus. The sequence goes on along the minus strand of CAUYLG010029489.1, from coordinate 5,592 downwards.
CTCCTGCCACCATGTTACAAAGGTCCTTTCTGCCTGCTTCCCCTTCTGCCATAATTGTGTGTTTCGGTCTCCCCAGCCATGAGGAACTGTGAGTCAATTAAATCTCTTTCTTTATAGATTATTCAGTCTTGGATATTTCTTTATAGCAGTGAGAAAATGGACTAATGCAGAAATGTCTCTTTTTAATGCAGGCATTTGTTGCTATAAACTTTCGTTTTAGAACTGCATTTAGTGTGTCCCATAGGCTTTAGTAAAATGTGTTTATTTTCTTTTTTGTTGCAAAGAAATTTCACTTTAAGTTACTTCATTGACCCATTTGTTGTTCGGGAACATATTGATTCATTTCCATGTGTATGTCAAATTTTCAAAGATTTTTATTATTAATTTGTAGTTTTATGCAATTGTGGTAATTAATAGACAATTAATATGATCTTTTTTACTTCACTTTTATTTTAAGTTCAGGAGTAAATGTGCAGATTTGTTATATAGGTAAACTTGTGTCACAGATGTTTGTTATACAGATTATTTCAGCACCCAGATATTAAGCCTAGTACCCATTAGTTATTTTTCCCAATCCTCTACCTCCTCTAACCCTCCACCCTCCAGCAGGCCCCAGTGTGTGTTGTTTCCCTCTATAAATCCATGTGTTCTCATAATTTAGCTACCACTTATAAGTGAGAACATATGGTGTTTGATTTTCTATTCCTAGATTATTTTGCCAAGGATAATGGCCTCCAGCTCCATTCACATTCCTGAAAAGAACATTTTCTCATTCTTTTTTATAGCTGCATAGTATCCAATTGTATATTTGTACCACATTTGCTTTATCCAGTCTACCATTTATGGGCATTTAGCATGATTTCATGTCTTTGTTATTGTGAATAGTACTACAGTGCATTATGTGTGAAAATGTCTTTATAATAGAACAATTTATATTCCTTTGGATATACAATATGGTTATTCTTTGTTTCCTGACTGAAATCTCATCCTGAATTGTAATTCCTAGATGCTGAAAGAGAGACATTTTGGGAGATGCTTGAATAATGGTGGGCAGCTTCCCCCAATCTGTTCTCATGATAGTGATTCCTCATGAGATCTGATGGTTTTATAAGGGGCTCTTCCCACTTTACTGTCTTCACATGCTCTCTCTTACCTGTCATAACGTAAGACATGCCTGCTTCTGCTTCCATCATGATTGTAAGTTTACTGAGGACTCCCCAGCCATGCAGAACTGTGAGTCAATTAACTGCTTTCCTTTAGAAATTACTCAGTCTTGGGTAGTTCTTTATAGCAGTGTGAAATGGACTAATACAGTAGATTGGTACCCCAGAGAGTGGGGTACCACTATAAGGATACCTCAAAATGTTGAAGTGACATTGGAACTGGGTAATGGGCAGAGGTTGGAACAGTTTGTGGGGGTGGGGGGGCTGATGAAAAAAAAGGAAGATGTGGGAAAGTGTGAATTTTCCTGGAGACTTATTGAATGGTTTTGACCAAATTGCTGATAATGATGTGGACAATAAAGTACAAGCTGAGGTGGTCTCAGATGGAGATGAAGAACTTGTTGTGAACTGAAACAAAGGTCACTCTTTCTATGCTTTGGCAAAAATATTGATGGCATTTTTCCCCTGCCCTAGAGTTCTGTAGAACTTTGAACTTGAGAGAGATGATCTGAAATTGGAAGTTAACTTTAAAAGGGAAGCAGAGCCCAAATGTTTGAAAAATTTGTAGCCTGATAATGTGATGAAAAATACAAACTAATTTTCTGGGCAGAAATTCAAGCTGGCTGCAGAAATTTGCATAAGTAATGAGGAGCCAAATGTTAAACCCCAAGACAATGGGAAAAAAAAAACCATCTCCGTAGCATTTCAGAGATCTTGGTACCAGCCCCTTTCATTATAGGCCTGGAGACTTATGAGGGAAACATGATTTTGTGGACTGAGCCCAGGGCCCCCAAGCTCTGTGCAGCCTCAGGACTTTGTGACCAGTGTCCCAGCTATGCCAGTTCCAGCTGTGGCTAAAAGAGGCTGAGGTACACCTTATACTGTTGTTTCAGAGGGTGCAAGCCCCAAGCCTTCCACATGGTGTTGGGCCTGCAGGTGCACGAAAGTCAGGAACTGAGGTTTGGGAACTTCTGCTTAGATTTCAGAAGATGTTTGGAAATGCCTAGATGTCCATGCAGAAGTCTGCTGCAGGGGTGAAGCCTTTAGGGAGAATTTCTGATAGGGCAGTGTGGAAGGGAAATGTGAGATTTGAGCTCCCACACAGAGTCCCCACTGGGGCATTGCCTAGTGGTGCTCTGAGAAGAGTACCACAGTCCTCCAGACCCCAGAATGATAGATTCACTGATGGCTTACATATTGTGTCTAGAAAAGCCACAGACACTCAATGCCATTCCATGAACACAGCTAGATGGGAGGCTATACCTGCAAAGCAAAAGGGGCAGAGCTGCCCAAGGCTGTAGGAACCTATCCTTTGCATAATTGTCCCCTGGATATGAGACATGAAGTTAAAAGAGATTATTTTGGAGCTTTAAGATTTAATGACTGTCCTGCTGGATTTCAGCCTTTCATGGGGCTTGTAGCCCCTTTGTTTTGGCCTATTTCTCCCATATGGAGTAAGAGCATTTATCCAATGCCTGTAACCCCATTGTGTCTTGGAGGTAACTAACTTGCTTTTTAGTTTACAGACTTATAGGCAGAAGGGACTTGACTCGTTTCTGATGTATCTTGGAGGTAACTAACTTGCTTTTTAGTTTACAGACTTATAGGCAGAAGGGACTTGACTCGTTTCTGATGAGACTTTGGAATTGAACTTTTGTGTTAATGCTGAAATGAGTTAAGACTTTGGAGATTGTTGGGAAGGCGTGATTGGATTTGAAGTGTGAGAACATGAGATTTAGGAAAGGACAGGGGCCAAATGATATGGTTAAGCTTTATGTCCCCACCCAAATCTCATCTTGTATTCTAATCCCCAGGTGTTAGGGAGAGACCTGGTAGTAGTTGATTGAATCATAAAGGTTTTTTTTTTTCTTGTAAATTTGTCTAAGTTTTTTTATAATTACTGGATATTAGACCTTTGTCAGCTGCATAGTTTACAAAAGTTTTTCTCCCATTCTGTAGGTTGTCTGTTCACTCTTTTAATAATTTCCTTTGCTGTGAAGAAGACATATAGTTTAATTAGATCCCATTTGTCCATTTCTACCTTTGCTGCAATTTATTTTGGTGTCTTTGTCATAAAATCTTTCCCTATTTCTATCTTCAGAAAGGTATTGCCTAGGGTTTTTATTGTTTTGGGTTTCACATAAAAGTCTTTAATCAATCTTGAATTAATTTTTTATATATGGTGTAAGAAAGGGGTCCAGTTTTAATCTTCTGCATATGGCTAGACAGTTATTACAGCACTGTTTATTTAATATAAAATCCTTCCCCCATTGCTTATTTTTGTCAGCTTTGTTGAAAATCAGATGATTTCAGGTGTATGGCCTTCTTTCTGCGTTCTATATTCTGTTCCTTTTGTTTATATCTCTCTTTTTGTACCAGTACCATGCCATTTTGTTTACTGTAATGCTGAAGTATATTTTGAAGTAAGGTGGCATTATGCTTTCATCTTTTTGTTGTTGTTGTTGTTGTTTTGCTTAGGATTGCCTTGGCTATTCAGGATCTTTTTTGGTTTCATATGAATTTTAAAATAGTTTTTTTCTAGTTCTGTAAAGAATGTCAATGGTAGTCGAATAGGAATAGCATTGAAATTATAATATCTTTGAGAACTATGGCCATTTTAACAATGTAGATTCTTCATATCCATGAGCAAGGAGTCTTTTTCCACTTGTTTGTATTGTATCTGGTTTTATGCACATGGATAGTCATTGCAACACTATTTGAAATACAAAATAATCTTTAAAATTATCTAAGAATAGCAAATTAGTAATATAAGTTATGACACATGCACTGAAAATACTGTGTGCCTATTTTGGTAATATTTATAAATAATTTAAGAACATAGGAATGATAAAATTTATTTGGTGGTATGTGAAAATGAAATATACATCTATATGCTTTATAATCATGAAACAGAAAATGTTTAAATAATAATAATAATAAACCAGTAAAAAAATATACCATGTAAACCTGGGTTGCTTTTGGCAAAAGACTATGGATGATATTTTTTCTTCCAAATATTATAATGTTCCTTATTTATAATTTTTCTGTAATGAATATGTCTTACTACAGAATAGAAAAAAAAGCAATTTTATTTAAATATCACTTTTCAATAAGGGTTTGAAATGATTCCTTCTTTCTTTTCCATAAATCAAACAAATGATATAACTCCTTCTCTTTTTTGCTTCTTCCTTCTTATCTTCTTTACTTCAGGTTGACAATAAATTCAGTTTGACATCAAATAGAAGCCACAAATGGTGGAATAAATGCATTCTATTATGTTATTTTTTATCTTATGACTAAAATTTAACTTTTCCGCCAGCTATTTTGGTACCATGCAGACATAGCTATTATATACCCAAAAATGAGGGAGTTGCTTTGTACTATCATACATAATTTTATAACAAAAACTAATTCTTTTTTTATTGTACTTTAGGTTCTGGGGTACATGTGCAAATCATGCAGGATTGTTGCATAGGTACACACATGGCAATGTGGTTTAGGGCCTCCATCCCCCTGTCACCTACATCTGGCATTTCTCCCCATGTTATCCCTCCCCTGACCTCCCCACCCACCCACTGTCCCTCCCTTGGCCCCCTAACAGACCCCAGTGTGTGATACTCCCCTCCCTGTGTCCATGTGTTCTCATTGTTCAACACCCGCCTGTGAGTGAGAACATGAGGTGTTCTGTTCTTGCGTCAGTTTGCTGAGAATGACAGTTTCCAGATTCATCCATGTCCCTACAAGGGACAGGAACTCATTGTTTTTTATGGCTGTACAGTATTCCATGGTGTGTATGGGCCACATTTTCTTGTCCAGTCTATACTCAGTGGGCATTTGGGTCGGTTTCAGGTTTTTGCTATTGTAAACAGTGCTGCTATGAACATACATGTGCATATGTCTTTATAATAGAATGATTTATAATCCTTTGGGTATATACCCAGTAATAGGATTGCTGGGTCAAATGGAATTTCTATTTCCAGGTCCTTGAGGAAGTGTCACACTGTCTTCCACAGTGGTTGAACTAGTTTACACTGCCACCAACTGTTCCTATTTCTCCACATCCTCTCTAGCATCTGTTGTCTCCAGATATTTTAATGATCGCTATTCTAACTGGCATGAGGTGGTATCTCAATGTGGTTTTTGTTTGCATTTCTCTAATAATCAGTGATGATGAGCATTTTTTCATATGTTTTTGGCCTCATATATGTATTATTTATAAAGTGTCTGTTCATATCCTTCTCCCACTTTTGGATGGGTTTGTTTTTTCTTGTAAATCTGCTTTAGTTCTTTGTAGATTCTGGATATTAGCCGTTTGTCAGATAGGTAGTTTGCAAAAAAATTTTTCCCATTCTGTTGGTTACCGGTTCATGCTAATGATTGTTTCTTTGGCTGTACAGAAGCTCTGGAGTTTAATTAGGTCCCATTTGTC
>CAUYLG010029488.1:0-15245 GCA_963573385.1 Cacajao melanocephalus | reverse complement strand
ACGGTGGCTCACGCCTGTAATCGCAGCACTTTGGGAGGCCGAGGCGGGTGGATCACGAAGTCAAGAGATCGAGAACATCCTGGTCAACATGGTGAAACCCCGTCTCTGCTAAAAATACAAAAATTAGCTAGGCATGGTGGCGTACGCCTGTAGTCCCGGCTACTCGGGAGGCTGAGGTGGGAGAATTGCTTGAACCCAGTAGGAGGAGGTTGCTGTGAGCCGAGATCGTGCCGTTGCACTCCAGCCTGGGTAACAAGAGAGAAACTCTGTCTCAAAAAAAAAAAAAAAAAAAAAAGTAAATGACACAGTCAAGTGCAGTGGCTAACACCTGTAATCTCAGCACTTTGGAGGGTGAGTCTGGTGGATTATCTGAGGTCAGGAGTTTGAGACCAGTCTGGTCAACATGGTGAAACCCCATCTCTACTAAAAATACAAAATTTAGCTGGGCATGGTTGTGAGTATCTGTAGTCCCAGCTACTTTGGAGGCTGAGGCAGGAGAATTGCTTGAACCCAGTAAGTGGAGGTTGCAGTGAGCAGAAATTGTGCCACTGTACATCAGCCTGGGTGACAAGAGTGAAACTCCATCTCGAAAAAAAAAAAAGTAAATGACACATAAATTGTAATTGTTATAAAACGCGGGAGAAAAATACAAAATTATTAACTCAGATTTCTAATTTAGTAGTCCTAAACTTCACAGCTGCCCTTTGAAAATTGAATTTGCACAGGTTACATCTCATTGATTAGATTTCAATCTGAGCTACAAAGTCCTTCAATGAACTTTAATGCATAACATCTTTCTGGGTCTATCTGGAAGAATATGCACACTACTTTGTGATTATGCAGAAATGAATTCCATGAACTTATTATTCTTTGAGTGCCTTTTCCTCCAGGTGGCTGCATGTGCTTTTGGTTCTGATTTGTAGATGGAGGGGAATGTGGGTCACAGAAAGCTCCACAGGAAGAGATGGTATATAGAGAGATTAGAGAAACCTCTTATCTCCTTTTCTGATAAAAATATTATTTGACAAACCATTAATTTTCTAGGTGTTTTAAAAGAATTAATAACCCTTTTCAATCTTAGGTCTCTGATTTTGGAGGTTTATCTCAGGGTTAGGCAAAGAAGATGATTACCCCTCATCTGGGCTGTGCAATGGCTTAGTTTCCTGATTTCATTGTGGAGTTGGCCTCTTAATTTTCCCCAGCTAGGTCACCTTGGCTCAGGGGAGACTTTCTTGGTTAATGCCAGTCAGGATGCTGTTATTTTTGAACAATTAAAACACAATCCACACCTCCTTTAATCGACAAGCCTCAATGATTATAATGAAAGACCTTCCAATATTTTAAATCTAGAGTGGCTGTGAGGTGCTGGGTACCAGGAAGGCAAGGAGAGATGGGTGGATGGGTCACCTGACACAGGGCCTGGCAATAAAAGAAGAACTAAAGGGGGTGAGATAGGTGGAGATAAAGGTGAAAGCATTTTTATTACTTGGCAATCCATCATTTTAAGGAGCAGAGAGCCCCAAAAAATAATGGAACTATGCAGATACGGTGAATTTGGCTGCTGAAGAAACAAATGTTACTCCACAATAGTGTTGTCAGTTGACAACATCTATTTATTGAACACTGCACAGAGCACTGTACTAGGCATTATGCCAGGGCTTAAATTACACAGACACTCTCAGACTCACACCCCCTTTCTTCTTGTAACCTGGAGAGAAGGGAAACAGGGAAGAAATGTTTGCCTCCTCCCTTTCCTTATGGTTTATACTGCAGTGAATTACATATTCCAATGAGGTGATTTTACATAATGACAGTCTTTCTCAACACTAATATCCTGTTAAGGAAAGATAACTCTTTCCTGAGAAGAACATTAATACAGTTTCATAAAAGACAGTTATAACACAGGAGGAAACGAGGATAAAATAACACTTTTGTTTATGCTTAGACAAGTTTTCCAAGTTGCTTCCTTACAAAAGTAAGGAAGTGGGTGTGAAGGATAAAAGCAGTTACTCAGTGAGGAGTTCTGAGTGGGCGGTTTAAGCTATGGCTGGGAAATGTCTCTCCCTCTCCATTCAGTTAAGCAGAGGTTTTTGTTTTTTGTTTTTTTTTTTTTTTTTTTTTTTGATAACTAGGTTCTCTGCGGGGATATGGAGCACCTCTTCGGAGTGCTAAGCTTTTTACTCACTTTCACCTAATATTTATTCAAGCAAATCAACACCTGACTCAGGGCAAAGATGCTTTGATGCTGGTGCAGAAAAAATGCAAAGATGTGAAGATGCTAGTGCAGAAGAGAAGGCCAGAAGGACCAGGACAGGAAGAAAGCATGAGAGAGGATGCTGGGACTGCACCCACATCAGCCATTCTACTCTAGACTGGCTGTAACTCCCACTTCTGCACACTTGGGATCCCAGCATCCTCCTTAAATGTTGGGAGGTGTCTGTGTTATGATCTTATGTTGTTAGGGGCTCAATTGTGTGTTTTCTACAAATTCCAGTGTTGAAGCTCTAACCCCCACGACCTCAGAAACTGACTGTAGCTGGAAATAGTCTTTAAAGAGGTGATTAAGTTAAAATGAGACCATTAGCGTGGGCCCCAATCCAGTATGACTGGTGTTCTTTTAAGGAGGAGACAGACACAAGACATCAGTGCACACAAAGGAATGACCATGTAGGGACACAGCATAATAGTGGCTACCTGCAAGCCAAGGAGAAAGGCCCAGGAGAAACTAGCCCTGCTAACATCTTGATCTTAGACTTCCAGCCTCCAGAATTGTGAGAAAATAAATTTCTGTTTTTTAAGCTATCCAGCCTGTGATATTTTGTTTTGGAAGCCCTAATAAGCAAATACATACATGATGAAGCCTTGGACAACAAAGGACCCTCATTTCTCTCGGATATTTGTAGAATTCATTCCAATTATATAGAGCTTCTACTTTGAGTGCTAGACACAGCGCTAAATACTTTCCCTGTGTTATCTCATTTAACCATTAAGATGAATCCTCCGAAACCCTTTGGAAATCAGACTTAACTAAGAAACTCAGTATTGTAGTGAAGCTGCTTTAAAAATGAAATGAAGGCATTTTTCTTTATCTTATAATCTGTTATATTCTGTTACATTTTATGATAATACTAAAGACTGATAATTTAACTTGTCAGAATCTTTAAACCAAATAACATCTTTAATAGTGGCTACTAGACAGGGGCAAATGTATATTTTAATGCCAAATTTGGGGGAAAAAAAACAGAGTAGAAAGTGAGAATTAATTGCTACAAATTACCTGGGAAGGGAAAATTGTCCAGTTGATATAAAAATATTATTGACCCATGGATTTACAGCTATATAATAATTTGGTACCTGGTTTATTTCTTAAAGACCTAGCACATTTCTTGTTCTTTTTTCCTACTATATTATGTGTAATTGACATTTCAATAGTCAAGCAAAAAAGATGTATGCACCATCTTAGTCTTTGTTGTCTAATTAAAACTTTTTATGCATAGCAATTTGTTACCATTTTGTATTATCACCAGAGCTCATTTCTCACGGAAAAAAAATTAGCATCAGTTTAAAAGAATATTTCTTTAATCAACAGTTCTGATTGTCAGTAGTATCATTTTGTAGATAGTTTTTAGCTGACTAACAAATCTTTTATTTTATTGGCTGTCTCATTTTGTTCTCTTACATATTTCATATTTATGGTCTATTCAGACATTCTCCTGTTTTGTTAAGTAGAAATCTGTGTGGTCTTTGATGTAAGACATAATTTATTTGACAAGGAAATATGAGTCTGTGCCCTGAATCCACATTTAACTGATGGATTGAGAAATTTTAAAATTGCAACAAGATAGACTCTCCTCCAGATTGCCATACTACTTGCATTTTGCTAATCTATTTGGGAGTGAATTTACATATTTGTGTCTATATATGAATATATCGAGAGTCACACAACCATGCAGCTACTCGTGCAATTTTTCTTCTTTGTTAATAGCAAATGCAGTCTCATTTTATTAATCATTAATGGTTCCTGTAAAAAAGTTTTAAAGAATTTTTTTCTGGAATCAAATTCAAGATGCTTATTATATTTTATCTTCATATAGTTATAGCATTATAAAGAGTGTCATAATGTCTTCAAATCTATGCTTCTCACTCCTCAACCTAGTAAATGGAAGTTTTGTTAGCATTTCAAGATTTATATATTTCATACATTCTCCCAAGTCTATGTCCCAGTTCTGGTAATTGGAAACTTACTTGCAGCTCATTCCCTCTGCTCAAACTGCTTGTCAATTAACCTTTGCAAAATGAAAGTTTTAAAAAATACGACTTTCATATTTCAATCATGTTCATTTTCAGTCATTTGAAAATGTAGAAATTGAATAACACTTGGGGGTCCATGGTGCTTTTTATATATCATTTAAGGTTTTTAACATCTCTTTGATGTTCAAATATGACTGCCGTTTATATTCAATCTATGAGATTAAGTGGTTAAAATTACTTGTACTGGGCATGCCCCTGCTTTGTTTATAGGTGTGAACAAAATACTAAGCATTTTTCACAAACATGTACCATTTTCATTGATGTTTTTGACTGCTCTCTGTGACACACGAGGCCATACTAAGTAATGGGGAAGAAAACACGGGTCCTACTAGGATATTAAAAATTTACATTTTGGTGAAGTAAATAGAGTTGTTGACCATCCTAAACTGTTGATTATGTGAAGGGAAAAAGCTAACAACTTCTAAGAATAACAGGAGTGGAAAACAGGAAAAAAAACAAATGTTAAATGCCACAGATTGGCAAGTGCAATCATTGGTAGGCTGACAGTGGCTACTGAGGCTATTGTTTTTTGAGAGGTTGGGGTTACTGTCTCCTAGGACAGTAGCTAAGTAGAGGGGAAAGAGGTTCACCATTTAGTCCAGACATGTTGACTAGAGCCTGTGAACTATTTTGCATGGTATTGTGGTTTTACAAAGATGAATTAGACCCTGATTTTCCCTACTTTAGCAGCCCCCCTCTACTTACACCTGCTGAATTATTTCCCATCCTGGACTGCTTAATCATTTATTTGCACACTCATTTCTTCCTTGGAGTATATTTTGTTTTCCTAACCTGGCAGAATGGAAAATGTTTCACCATGAGCCTCACAACTCTAATATTCATCCCCGAGAGGGAGAATGGTAAGAACACAGCCATCTCTCAGAGTTCTTGGGAACACCTCCAAGTAAAATTTTATGTTATTTACCTGCCTTCTGCCCTTTTAGATCTTATGTCCTCTTTCAAACAAAAGCTCTCATTCTTAGAGTGTCTTCTCTTCCTCTTAGAAAACCCACCATATAATATTCAAACTCCATTTCATAACCACCCTTACCCTTAGGGAAATTTTTCAAACTTTGCCTAATCTTCTCTTTGTCTTGAACCCAATTGACTCTTCAATCTGCCAGCAGAGAAATCGTGTATTGCATACATACGATCTCTTACTCTCTTGCCTTTTTCATTTTTTGTTTTTCCTTTCTCATTCATCATTGAATATCGGCAGAATCAAAATCCAACGATAATTTCTGGCCAGGCATGGTGGCTGACACCTGTAACCCCAGCACTTTGGGAAGCTGAGGCAAGTGGATCACTTGAGCCCAGGAGTTCGTGACCAGCCTAGGCAACGTGATAAAACCCTGTCTCTAAAAAAAAAAAGAGAGAAAAGAAAAAAATCCAATGATAATTTCTTACAGTGATTAATACATTTTTATATGTGATTTTATGTAAAGTAATAGGGAATTGTAGAGTCTGATAGACATAGATTTGACTCTGACTCTGGATACTACGCTACTGTGTGACTTTGGAGAGTTCATATCCCTTCATTGCGTCTCAATTTCCCCATCTGTCAAACTTAACTTTCAGAGTTATGCAAACAGAAATAAAACATTTAGCACAAGCCTGACCCAAAATAGTATATTCAATGAATGCTATCTTCTCAAAAGCAGTATAGAACAGGTTAGTGGCATAGACGCTGAAGCTAGACAGCCTGGGTTCACAGTTCCAAGTCCACCAGCTGTGTGATGTGGGCAAGCTACCTAACTTCTTGATGTGATAACAATTTATTTCCTGGGGTTTTTGTGAGGATTAAATTAGTTAATACCTGTAAAACACTTAGAATAGGGCCTGGCATCTGGTAAGCATTATTTTGGTATGACGTACCATTATTTTCTGCTTCTTTCTCCAAGGTATGACCCTGATCTCATGAGCAAGGTTAAGTGTAACCATTGTTTCCCAATGACTTGAAGCAAAGTTGAGCTGCAGACTTGGTGAAATATAGCTTTCTTTAGCTGATTTTCCAAGCAGTGCTCTGATGAGAGCACTTTAACTTTTCTCAAGAGAAAGAAAGCATAGAGGACACATTCTATCTGTTACGAGCTATGAATTAAAGAGACGGCAGTGTAGCGGGGAATGAAGAGCTATCTTTCCCTCACTTATCACAAGGCTCATGGCTAAGCCTCTATAATAAAAGACAGATTAATAAGAGAGAAGCACGCAAACCGTAATTAATATAAGTTTCAAGTGACATGAAAGCCTTCAGAAATGAAGACCCAAAGAAACAGAGATCTGTGTATTTTTATGCTAAGCTTGATGAAGTGGATAGTTGTGCAGAAGTATGATTAGCTAAAGGGTGTATGATCTAATGGTAATAAACTAGGGGAACTTAGCAAGGCTTGTTTGCTCAGATTCTTTTCTGTGTCCCTGTGTCTTCATAGATAGGGACATTCTTTTCCTCCCTAAGGTATAGGGAGGGTATCTCTGAAATGACTGTTTTATGACCTACTTTGGAAGGTGAGATAATTTGTTGAGGGCCTACTTTAGGGAAGAAGGTGAGAGTGACCATCCTGCTTCTACTGTTTTCTCAAATGCCAAGGTGCCATATTTTGGGATTTTGTGTTCTGCATCACATTAGTGGCCTTTGCTAGGACACTGAATAGATTGCTTTGCTGTAGTTCACAATTATTCTTATGCATATGGGAATCTAGGAAACCGTGCTCAGATTAAGGAAAGAAAAGCCCTTCAGAGTGAATCTTTGAGTACTAAATTCTACATGTGTCAACATTCAAAAATGTGAAAGGAGCATTTCTAATTATTTCAGCAGTGCAATAAGCCACAGGCAATCTGGATTATTCATGTAGGTTGGAATTGACAGTCAAATGAAATCCCAGTGAAAACTCAGGAAAGAAATTCAAGATGAATTTTGTTTTTCTACAAATCAAAAAGACACCATTTAAAAATGTAACAGTGGTCAGGCACAGAGGCTCACGCCTGTAATTCAAGCACTTTGGGAGGCTGAGGTGGGCAGATCACCTGAGGGCAGGAGTTCGAGACCAGCCTGATCAACCTGGCAAAACGCCTTCTCTACTAAAGATAAAAAATTAGCTGAGCATGGTGGCATGCATCTGTAATCCCAGCTACTCAGGAGGCTGAGGCAGGAGAATTACTTAAACCTGGGAGGTGGAGGTTGCAGTGAGCCAAGATTGCGCCATTGTACTCCAGCCTGGGCAACAGAGTGAGACTCTGTCAAAAAAAAAAAAAAAAAAAACAAAAGTAACAGTGATACATGTATTCAACTTGAAGAGACTGAGATGAAAGTAAGAGAATTTACCAGTCAACTTCTAGGCCTGGCGATGCATAAATTATACAGACCCTATGAACACGAATTAAAGATAAAGTAAAGATAATGTATACGGCATTGAGATTTTGGAATTCTAACTAGTTGTTCTCATATTTTGTCTGAGCATCAGTGTGATTAAAGCAATTGAATTTTCCTTTATAATTTCATCTTTTTATCCTTCATCAGTAACCTCTTATAATCTTTATTCATTGCTATAAACAAAGGCAATGTCTTGTCTTCATAAAACCGATACCTTTTTTCCTTGGTTTTATTTTAGAGCTAGTTTTGGCCCATGATGAATTACTGAATGGTTGATTTCCTCACACTCCTTTTTGCTAACCTTTCTTGACAGCTTCTGGATTGCTCTACCTAGTAATTTGCTCCATAATAACGGCTACTGTGAGATGTCTTCTATTTTCTTTATTTTTAACAAGGATTCTTAACACCCTCTGTAGGTAACAATATGCAATTACAGATACAAAGTGTTCCCTAGGGGATAGCTGCTCACAGATGCCATTAGGAATTTTGTAATGCAACTGTTAAATGTAATGAAAACAAAGAATCAGATTCTCCAAACATCCAGTTCAAATAAAATTTTAATTAAAAGTTATGAAGGCATTTTATTGATTAACAATTTTAGTAATTAAAGAGTGTGGTTGACATTTTTTTTTCTAGTTAGATTTGTTCTTCCTTTGAGATCTCTAATTGTTGTATGGTTTTACATTTATTGATAACTCTGTTTGATGAATGCAGATGCCACCTTTTATGGCTGTCGTTGACAGAGTAATCATATTGTGAGAAACACCAGGCTTATGTAGTAACAGCTGTTGCAGTTATCCATGCTGACATCCATCGGGGAAATGTGTTTGCTGCTATCATGGGTACACGATAAATGGAAGGTGCAATAAAGCACAAGCTAACATTTTGAATATCCTTACAACTCTGGGAACTTTATTGCATATTACAAGCACTTTGATCTCTGTCCAGTACTTAAGTCTTAATTATCAGACTAATTGCACAGACTATGTTCATTTTCAGTGGTAATCCTTTTGTGATTAGCTTCTGTGTTCAATAACTGACTTATCCTTTAATTAAAAGGACTATTAACCTTAAGGCTGCTGCTGTGTCTTGGGATTAACCCATACAGAGTTAATGTTTAATATCATTGTAAAAGCTTTTGCTGAAAGGTGTAGCATAAAAATGTGTAACAGGAAAGCCATGAAATGTATCTCACTTTTCTGATGTGCAGAAAAGCCCTGCTAAAGGTGAGAGTTTTAACAAATCCTCCTTGTAGATTAAATTTCCTAAGGGCCTACCTAACTGTATGGCCACTGGATTAACCCTTTGAACCCTATTCTCATTTACAGAAAGAGAGTGCTTACTTTAGGATAAGGCAGAGTTTTCTCTTGATTTTCAAAATCATTATATGTGTACGTGATCAGGGTGCTTAGCTGACGGGAGTCCAGAATAGAAAATTTCTTTTTCTTTCTTTCTTTTTACCCCCACAGCTGAAAGTTTTTCGATATTGATTTCTTTGGAAAGGTTCACAGCAGCTTGAAAATAGATGTAACAGTGGCACCTTTATCTATGTTCCAAGCAGTGTGTGGTCAAAGTGAGTGAAACAGTTCACAGGTAACTAGTAAAACGATTAAGGAACAGATGCAGGGAGAATCAGTACCAAAGTGTGGAGAGCTTGCCAAAAGGCCAGATGCAGCTGCTGAAAACACTCTATTTCTTCTTCACTTTGGCATCTGGGTTCTAAAATGAACATTTTTTCCCCAGTGTGCCCGACGGCACAGGGTCTATTGCTGCGCAGGTCACTTAGGACGAAGGAGAAAAATGGTTTCTCCAATTCCTCCTTCTCTTGCTCATATCTCTGCCTCCCAGAGGTACAGGCCCTTCATTGATTTCTCACCCCTGGTGTCTTCACATATAAAATGCAGGCCTCTGGGACTGCTGCAGGGATGCCTCTATTCTAAAGCTCCTAGGTTAGCAGGTGACCCAGTAGATGCTATTCTGTCTTTGTCCTCTTCCAAATTTTACTTCTTCTATTAGTAATGCAAAAGACTAGCTTGACAAGAATTTTCCTTCCACAGTACACGTTTTTTAGGAATTGGCAATAACATGAACTATTTACAGAATAATCAGTGCATTCTTTGCAGAAGGACTCTGGTGAAGTAGGCAGAGAGATTCTGTCCTCTTGAAGCTTAGAGTCTAGCTAGTAGGATAGTAACTGCTTCCAACACACTATACTCATTGCTAGGGAGGGTAGCATAGCAAGGAGATTGATCATACCTGAATAGATTGTTTTCTTCCTAGGTTTAGAATTCACTGGTTATTTTGTTCTTAGTAATGAATAAGAGTTTACATGTAATGAGTAGGGCTGGTATAATTTTATTAATGTTAGTGGGGAGAAAGTCTACCCACGTGGTTTAGAGCATCAGCTCTGGAGCTAGATACCAATTCAATTCCAGCTCCATCAATTACCAGCGGTGTGAACATGAACAAGTTACTCCTTTACGGAATTTTGGATTCCTCAATTATAGAATGGGGATAATACTAGTGTTGCTGTAAAAAATGAATGAGATGGCATATGTGAAGCATTTAGCACAATATCTGATGCATAATGTTTAATAAATGGTGGCTATCATTATCCAAATTTAACTTTCTGTATCTTGATACACTGACTGGTAGCTACAAAATGAGTAGAAGTGTATTACATACAGTGATTGTGATGATAATAATTTCTTACAATATTGGCCTGTAGATACTCTATTGATCCTTACAGGAGTATCATGAAATAGGCTACCTGACTGATGAGGAAATTGAGGCTTGGGGTAGATATGTGGCTTACTCAGGTTCATATGTTAGAAATGGGGGACTTAAGACTCAAACCAGAGTCTTCAAGCACTTGATTGCTAGAAATTCTGTCAAAAGTAGAGGGAGCCACATGGTTCAGGAGGCTTCATTCTTTTTCAGGTTTTCTTGCTAACTCACAGCCCAGTCACTTATCTTCTTTTCTCTCAAGGCATTAAACTTTTCCTAAATAGAGTAATTTAGGTATATTTATTAATTATATATTGATTTTATAAAATCATAGTAATTTCTTGTAATTAAAGGATGCATTTATATTTCTAAGATTCAAAAATCTACCCTGCTGCCACTATGTGTTTCAAAATATATTTCAAAAGAGCTTGCAAAGTGTATCTGCATTTAGTAGAGAAATTCTAGTTATGCATTTAACTCCTACAGCAAATCTACATTAATTACATGAGATTAATTTATATCAATTATAATTTATCAACACTCAAACTATCTTGGAAGGAAGTGACACATGAAAAATTGTACTATTTGTAATATTACACGGTTACATATTATGTTGTGTTAAAAACAGAGCTAGGATGCTGTAATCCATATTCGTCTATTGTTAAGGAGCACATGTGAAGGAGTTTTTACATAAAAAAAGCTTAGTCCTTTTTATTTAAAAATTTTAACGTCCCATTTGATCTAAAATGTTCCTCTTCCTTCCATACAGACTAGCTTTGGGACTCGAATAGCTTGGATTAAGTGTGTTTTCAAACTGCACAGCATGTTTTCATAAAAGAAAAGTGGCCCAGCATTACACTGGGTAGAAATGAACATGTCCAAGATAACATTCTAAGATAATTTATTAGCCCTAACCATTTGGAGTTGGGAGTAGGAGGATGGAATATATTGACACACATATATAGGAAAATGGCTGGAAGTTTAAGAATAGATTCTACAAGCTAAATATATATGTCTACACTTTAATTTCTGCTTATTATCTTAAGTAAAGATGAAGATACTATGATATGTTTTAAAAATAAGATGCAGTTGCCACAATAAGCAGCCAACCTCTAACAGTACAGGACACAAACAGCCATGTTAGAGAAAAACCTGCCTAAAAATGGCTATATTTTAAAAAGTTGTATTCTATGTGTTGCCCAAAGGTTTTTTCCTTGTATGTGTGTGTGTAGAGGGTAGTCTCTTTACTATCCTTCTTGGTGTTTGAATCACATATCTTATTTATGCAGTGTGGTTAAGGAATTTTAACTCATTCAGATATAAACCGCCATCACAGAGCTCTGTACTCTAATCACTGCTGTCATGGACTCTTGCTATTTCCTGGATAGGAGCTGCCTTGATAATGGCTCCCTCTGATTCTCAACCTTCTCAGTCACTTGTATTATAATTAGTAAAGTGATCTTATTTTTGTTATTAAAACTTTGTCCTTTTTATTTAAAAATTTTAATATCTCATTTGATCTAAAACATTCCTCTTCCCTCCATACAGACTGGCCTTGGGACTTGAACAGCTTGGAGTGATTGTGTGTGTGTGTTGCATGGTTAGCTCTGTAACACACCACTTTGTCTCCTTGCTCTTATTCCTCTGATGTAGGGGCAAGGAGGAACAAGAGAACAAAATCATGTCCTTGTAACTCCAGTGCTCAAGGTGTCTTTGTCAGTTGCAGTTGCTGTTTCCATCCAAGCACATCTCACATCTGACCCCTTTCTGATCACTGTTCCTCCTTCTCTGTGATGGATCAACTGTCCAAATGCTGGTCTCTTGTGTGGGTGTTAAGGGGTGTTTTGATGAGTTCTTCTGAGGGCTGAAAGCTACCTTTACCTGAACAGTCCCCTGTAAAAGTCTGAGAGCTCCCTGAGGCTTGGTTTTGCTTTCTCCCTCAGCCCTTGTCCCAGACTGTCCCCTCAGTGGATGGTCCTCCTTTATCCTTTCAGCAGACATCCAATGTCCTTGAGAGCATCCGGAATTACTGACTGGCAACCTCATGATGTTTCAAGCCTGTTCTGATATTTCCCTGCCTCTAAACATGGAATCATCTATCCTCCAAGTAGTTCTGATTCTTCCTAATAAAGAACGGTATTGGAGATTAAAGTCTGAGTACTCTGGGATGTTCCAAGTCTGTTCTGATTTTTCGCTGCCTGAAAACTTAAGAGTTGAGCAAAGGTGCTGCTGCTTCTCTCAAAAATTCTTTAGTGGTAGAACTGGAAAAATGTTTCTTTTTAAAGGAACTCAAACTTATTTATAAAATTTGTTTTAATATAAACAATTTCATTTTCTCTATTACATCTTTACATGTTAACCTTTAAACTAAACTGTAATTCTGTCTTTTCAAAAAAAAACTCTTACAGTCTCAATGAAAAATGAAGAATTTTCATTGTAAGTTCATTTTATTTTTGTTGGCTGCTGATGGACAGACTGAAGGTCTAATTCTCATCTTTTCATTCCTCTTTTGGCATTAACGAGGCTCCACAAATAGAAGAATTTCAAATGGCCGTAGCCACAGTCGGCCTTTGGCAAGGTTTAGACAGCATTAAATCTTAGTGACTACTGCCTAACAGTGGTGTAGCCTACTTATTTTTATGCTTCTAAAATGTTTTTCAGTTTGTACATTTCTACTGCCATTACCTTTCTTTGAACACTTGTTACCTCTACCTCAATTATTGCAATTGTTTTCCTCTTCAAATGTGACAATTTTCTTTTTGACTATGACTAGTTAAAATTTACCCATCTGTTTAGGGGTTTTATAAAATTTAAACAATTATATTCATTTCCAGGATTTCTAAATCTTTTTTAAAAACATCCCTGCACTTGATTCATTGCTGCCTGCTTTATTTTATAACTTACACTTGTTTTAAAACATATCTGAGGATCTCACAAATGTTCTTTTAAAATTACTCTATTGTTTCAATTTCCAAAATAAAAGTAAATTCATTTGTGCCTTGAGTTGGCTGTCTTTCATTGGGTGAATTTTTCTTTATGTGTTTTGTAACTCTCATTTGCAAACTCATTTTGAATGGAAATTTGATTTTTTGTGTGTGTTTGTTCTCTTTCTGAGCTCAGCCTTTCTTTTAGTGATTTTGTAGCTGTCTCCTGCAGACTCCAGTCCATAATCAGGTCTTATGTTATGTGATCAACTTAGAGCTGTTACCCTGAGGGGATGGTGCCCATTCATCCGAGAACCTCAACTTCTGTTCCTTGGATGGGCAGCCCCTTCCAATCTCTGACTCCCTTCCCCTTGTGGGAAATGTTCAGTCTTCATTCCCCATCATGAATTTAATTCCCCTTCTATTCTTGTTGTCAAGATCTTTATCTTGATTTTGAGTGTAACTCTGTCTTTTAAATATTTTCTCTTCTTATTTTTATCTCTTTCTAGCT
The DNA here is from genome assembly GCA_963573385.1 of Cacajao melanocephalus. Taxonomy (NCBI): domain Eukaryota; kingdom Metazoa; phylum Chordata; class Mammalia; order Primates; family Pitheciidae; genus Cacajao; species Cacajao melanocephalus. The sequence goes on along the minus strand of CAUYLG010029488.1, from coordinate 1,402 downwards.
ATACATTTCGAGGTCATAGAGCTAGTGGTTGTGAGGTGGAGCTTAGGAGTGTTTGGTGTGAGCTACTCCATCCTCTTGACCAGAAATCTCTACACTTAAATTCATAATTGGTATTCTTACCTCTATTTCATTCTCCATTTTCATTTATACTTTATGCTACTCTAAGATTCAAATTCTTAAGGCATCAATTTTGATCTCTATATTACACTTATTAAAAACCTTAAATGATTCCCCACTGGTTATTAAGAAAAATACTCTGGTGTATTATAATTATCAATAACATTGACTATTGTTTTAAGATTACAGTATTATTTCTAAACTTCATAATTTTTGAAATTATAATAACTCACAGACCGATTTTTTTTCAATTTAAGAGCCAGGTACTTCACCCAAAATAGTTGTTAGTATATATCAAAGAAAGACATATATATATATATATATATATATATATATATATATATATATAAAATTGCACTTTAGCTTCTGGAGTACATGTGCAGAACATGCAGGATTGTTACATGGGTACATATGCAGCAATGTAGTTTGCTGCCTCCATCCCCCCGTCACCTGTATCTGGCATTTCTCCCCATGTTATCCCACCCCAATCTCCCTACCCCCGGCTGTCCCTCCCCTCTTACGAACAACAGACCCCAGTGTGTGATGCTCCCCTACTTGTGTCCATGTGTTCTCATTGTCCAACACCCACCTATGAATGAGAACATGCGGTGTTTGATTTTCTGTTGTTGTGTTAGTTTACTGAGAATGATAGTTTCCAGATTCATCCATGTCCCTACAAGGACACAAACTCATCATTTTTTATGGCTGTATAGTATTCCATGGTGTATATGTGCCACATTTTCCTTGTCCAGTCTATCATCGATGGGCCTTTGGGTTGGGTCCAGGTCTTTGCTATTGCAAACAGTGCTGCAATGAACATATGTAAGCATGTGTCTTTATAACAGAGTGATTTACAATCCTTTGGATATATACCCAGTAATGGGATTGCTGGGTTAAATGGAATTTCTATTTCTAGATCCTTGAGGAATCACCACACTGTCTTCCACAATGGTTGAACTAATTTACACTCCCACCAACAGTGTAAAAGTGTTCCTATTTCTCCATATCCTCTCCAGCATCTCTTGTCTCCAGATTTTTTAATGATCACCATTCAAACTGGTGTGAGATGGTATCTCAATGCAGTTTTGATTTGCATTTCTCTAATGACCAGTGATGATGAGCATTTTTTCATATGTTTGTGTTGGCCTCATGTATGTCTTCTTTTGTAAAGTGTCTGTTCATATCCTTTGCCCACTTTTGAATGGGCTTGTTTGTTTTTTTCTTGTAAATCTGTTTTAGTTCTTTGTAAATTCTGGATATCAGCCCTTTGTCAGATGTGTAAACT
>CAUYLG010029487.1:0-40141 GCA_963573385.1 Cacajao melanocephalus | reverse complement strand
TGAATCTATAAATTACTTTGGGCAGTATGGCCATTTTCACAATATTGATTCTTCCTAACCATGAGTGTGGAATGTTTCTCCATCTGTTTGTGTCCTCTCTTATTTCCCTGAGCAGTGGTGTGTAGTTCTTCTTGAAGAGGTCCTTTACATCCTTTGTTAGTTATATTCCTAGGTATTTTATTCTCTTTGTAGCAATTGTGAATGGGTGTTTGTTCTTGATTTGGCTCTCTTTAAGTCTGTTATTGGTGTATAGGAATGCTTGTGATTTTTGCACATTCATTTTATATCCTGAGACTTTGCTGAAGTTGCTTATCAGTTTAAGGAGATTTTGGGCTGAGACAGTGGGGTCTCATAAATATACAATCATGTCATCTGCAAATAGAGACAATTTGACTTCTTCCTTTCCTAATTGAATACCCGTTATTTCTTTTTCTTGCCTGATTGCTCTGGCTAGAACTTCCAGTACTATATTAAATAGGAGTGATGAGAGAGGGCATCCCTGCCTAGTGCCAGAGTTCAAAGGGAATGCTTCCAGTTTTTGCCCATTCAGTATGATATTGGCTGTTGGTTTGTCGTAAATAGCTTTTATTATTTTGAGATATGTTCTGTCGATACCTAGTTTATTGAGAGTTTTTAGCATAAAGCGCTGTTGAATTTTGTTGCAGGCTTTCTCTGCATCTATTGAGATAATCATGTGGTTTTTGTCTTTGTTTCTGTTTATGTGGTGAATTACGTTTATAGACTTGCGTATGTTGAACCGGCCTTGCATCCTTGGAATGAAGCCTACTTGATCGTTGATGGATAAGCTTTTTGATGTGCTGGTGCAATTGGTTTGCCAGTATTTTATTGAAGATTTTTGTATTGACGTGCTTCATGGATATTGGCCTGAAGTTTACTTTTTCTGTTGCGTTTCTGTCAGGTTTTGGTATCAGGATGATGTTGGTCTCATAAAATGATTTGGGAAGGATTCCCTCTTTTTGGATTGTTTGGAATAGTTTCAGAAGGAATGGTACCAGCTCCTCTTTGTATGTCTCGTAGAATTCGGCTGTGAACCCATCTGGACCTGGGCTTTTTTTGGTTGGTAGGCTATTAATTGCTGCCTCAACTTCAGACCTTGTTAATGGTCTATTCAGGATTTTGACTTCTTCCTGGTTTAGGCTTGGGAGGATGCAAGGGTCCAGGAGTATATCCATTTCTTCGAGGTTTACTGGTTTGTGTGCATAGAGTTGTTTGTAGTAATCTCTGATGGTAATTTATATTTCTGTGGAATCGGTGGTGATATCCCCTTTATTATTTTTTATTGCATCTATTTGATTCTTCTCCCTTTTTTATTAATCTGGCTAGCAGTCTGTCTATTGTGTTGATCTTTTCAAAAAGCAGCTCTTGGATTTATTGATTTTTTGAAGGTTTTTTTTTTTGTGTGTGTGTGTGTCTGTCTCCTTCAGTTCTGCTCTGATTTTAGTTATTTCTTGTCTTCTACTAGATTTTGAGTTTTTTTGATCTTGCTTCTCTAGGTCTTTCCATTTTGATGATAGGGTGTCAATTTTAGATCTTTCCTTGCTTCTCATGTGGGCATTTATTGCTATAAATTTTCCTCTAGACACTGCTTTAAATGTGTCACAGAGATTCTGGTACATTTTGTCTTCATTCTCGTTGGTTTCAAAGACCATCTTTATTTCTGTCTTCATTTCATTGTTTATCCAGTCAACATTCAAGAGCCAGTTGTTCAGTTTCCATTCAGTTGTGGGGTTCTGAGTTAGTTTCTGAATCCCGAGTTCTAATTTGATTGCACTGTGGTCTGAGTGACTGTTTGTTATGATTTCCATTCTTTTGCATTTGCTGAAGAGTGACTTACTTCCAATTGTGTGGTCAATTTTAGAGTAGAGTGACAACTTCCAATTTGTGTGTGATGTGGTGCTGAGAAGAATGTATATTCTGTGGATTTGGGGTGGAGGGTTCTGTACATGTCTATTAGTTTGCTTGGTCCAGATCTGAGTTCAAGTCCTGGATATCCTTGTTAACTTTCTGTCTTACTGATCTGTCTATAAATAGTGGAGTGTTAAAGTCTCCCACTATTATTGTGTGGGAGTCTAAGTCTCTTTGTAGGTCGTTAAGAACTTAATGTATCTGGGTGCTCCTGTATTGGGTGCGTTTATATTTAGGAACGTTAGCTCTTCTTGTTGCATTGATTCTTTTACCATTTTGTAATGCCCTTCTTTATCTCTTTGATCTTTGTTGGTTTAAAGTCTATTTTATCAGAGAATAGGATTGCAACTCCTGCTTTTTTTTGCTCTCCATTTGCTTGGAATCTTCCTCCATCCCTTTATTTTGAGCCTTATGTGTCCTTGCAGGAGATGGGTTTCCTGAATACAGCACACCGATGGGTTTTGACTTTTTGTCCAATTTGCCAGTCTGTGTCTTTTGATTGGGGTGTTTACCTCATTTACAATTAAGGTTAATATTGTTATGTGTGAATTTGATCCTGCCATTTTGATGCTAGCTGGTTGTCTTGCCCATTAGTTAACCCAGTTTCTCCATTGTGTCGATGCTTTTTACCATTTGGTACATTTTTGGAGTGGCTAGTACTGATTGTTCCTTTCCATGTTTAGTGCTTCTTTCAGGAGCTCTTGTAAGGCAGGCCTGGTGGTAATGAAATCGCTCAGCAATTGCTTGTTCATAAAGGATTTTATTTCTCCTTTGCTTATGAAGCTTAGTTTGGCTGGATATGAAATTCTAGGTTGAAAGTTCTTTAAGGATGTTGAATATTGGTCCCCACTTTCTTCTGGCTTGTATGGTTTCTGCTGAGAGATCCACTATGAGTCTGATGGGCTTCCCTTTGTGGGTAACCCAACCTTTCTCTCTGGCTGCCCTTAGCATTTTTTTTCTTCATTTCAACCCTGGAGAATCTGACGATTATGTGCCTTGGGGTTACTCTTCTTGAAGAATATCTTTGTGGTGTTCTCTGTATTTCCTGGACTTGAATGTTGGCCTGCCTTGCTAGGTTGGGGAAGTTCTCCTGGATAATATCCTGAAGAGTATTTTCCAGCTTGGATTCATTCTCTCTATCACATTCAGGTACACCTATCAAACGTAGATTAGGTCTTTTCACATAATCCCATATTTCTTGGAGGCTTTGTTCGTTTCCTTTCACTCTTTTTTTCTTTAATCTTGCTTTCTTGTTTTATTTCATTGAGTTGATCTTCAATCTCTGATATCCTTTCTTCTGCTTGGTCGATTCGGCTATTGAAACTTGTGTATGCTTCGCAAAGTTCTTGTGTTGTGTTTTTCAGCTCCATTACGTCATTTATATTCTTCTCTAAGCTGTTTATTCACGTTAGCATTTCATCAAACCTTTTTTCAGTGTTCTTAGTTTCTTTGCATTGGGTTAGAACACGTTCTTTTAGCTCAGAGAAGTTTGTTATTACCCACCTTCTGAAGCCTGTTTCTGTCAGTTCATCAGACTCATTCTCCATCCAGCTTTGTTCCTTTGCTGTTGATGAGTTGTGATCCCTTGGAGGAGGAGAGCCATTCTGGTTTTGGGTGTTCTCATCCTTTTTGTGTTGGTTTCTTCCCATCTTTGTGGATTTATCTACCTGTGGTCTGTGTAGTTCTTGACTTTTGGATGGGATCTCTGAGTGGACATCCTTTTTGTTGATGATTAAGTTGTTTCTTTCTGTTTTTTAGTTTTCCTTCTAACAGTCAGGCCCCTCTGCTGTAGGACTGCTGGAGCTCCACTCCAGACCCTGCTTGTCTGGGGGTCACCTGCAGCAGCTACAGAAGAGTAAGGGTTGCTGCCAGTTTCTTCTGTTATCTTTGTCCCAGAAGGATACCCAGCAGATGTCAGCCTGAGCTCTCCTTTATGAGATGGCTCTTTGGATCTACAGGTGTCAGGGAGCTGCTTGAGGAGTCAGTTTGTCCCTTATAGGAGCTCAAGTGCTGATCTGTGAGCTCCGTTGTTCTGTTCAGAGCTGCTGGGCAGATACATTTAAGTCTGCTGCAGCAGAACTCATAACCGCCTTTTTTCTCAGGTGCTCTGTCCTGGGAAGGTGGGACTTTATTTATAAGTTCCTGATGTGCTTCTGCCTGTTTTCAGAGCTGCCCTGACCAACAAGGAGGTAGCCTAGTCACAGTCTGCCAGCAGAGGCATTGCTGAGCTTTTGAGGGCTCTGCCCAGCTGCTGTGTGAACTTCCTGTGGTTTTGTTTATAGAGTTATAGTTAGAACTGCCTCGGTAATGGCGGTCTGCCTCAGTAATGGCAGACTGCCTTGGTAGTGGTGGACGCCCTTCCCCCAGCCTCTTTTTTTTCAGTTGAATGGGCGGCTCTGTCTCCCAGGTGTTCCAGGCACCAGTTGAAATGGCCACCCAGATTTGTGTGAGTTTTTGTGCGGAGACCCGCTGCGCTGGCTGAGACGGCTGTGTTGAAAGCTTGTGGTGCCTTTCACCCCGGGAATCTCCTGGTCTGTGGGCAGTAATAACTCATTTGGAAATGCAGTGTTCACTCACCCTCTGCGTTGTTCTCTCTGGGAACTGTACTCCAGAGCTTGTACCTATTTGGCCATCTTGCATCCACCTCTGTAGTATTTTAAGTAGTGTTTTTACCATAGACATCTTGTTCATCTTTTGTTAAATTTATTCCTGTTTTTCAATGCAATTATGAATTATTTAAATTTAATTTTCCTCTTCCTTGTGACTAGTATAAAAATATAATTTTTTATATTGACTTTCTACTCTTTAACCTTGCTCAATTTACTTTTTAGTTTTAGTAGTTGTTAATAGAGTTCTTGGTGTTTTTTAATTAGAAAATGATGTTATCTGCGAATAGAGACAAATTTACTTCTTCCTTTCCAACCTATAGGCCTTTTATGCCTTTTTCTCGCTGGTTGGGACATCCAGTAAAATTTTGAATATAAATAGTAATAGCAAACATCTTTGCATTATTTCTAATCTTAGGTAGGAAATATTAAATGTTTCATACTTACGTCTGAGGTTAGCTGTAGGTTTTTCTGAGATTCCCTTTATCGGATTGAGGACATTACCTTCAATACCTAGTTATAAAAAAAAAACAAAAATTATCAGCCTTGTGGCTCATACCTGTAATCCCAGAACTTTGGGAGGTGGGCTGATCACCTGAGGTCAGGAGTTCGAGACCAGCCTGGCCAGAATGGCGAAACCCCATCTCTAATAAAAATACAAAAATCAGCTGGGCATGGTGGCATGCACCTGTAATCCGGCTATTTGGGAGGCTGAGGTACCGGAATCACTTGAACCTGGGAGGTGGAGATTGCAGTGAGCTGAGATTGCACCACTGCACTCCAGGGCCACTGTACTCCAGCCTGGGTGACAGAGCAAAGCAGTCTCAAAAAAAATTATTGTGCTTGGATTAAATTTTATCGACTTCTTTTTTCTGTATCTATTGATATGATCATATGGATTTTCTCTTTTATTCTGTTAATATGGTCAATTACATTGATTTACTATTAAAACAACCTTGCTTTTCTGGGATAAATTCACTTGACCATGCTATATTACCTTTTTATATATTGCTGTTTTTGATTTGATAATACTTTGTTGAAAATTTTTCATATATTTATGAGGGATATTGGTCTATAGTATTTCTTTAATATCATTGTCAGATTTTGATATCAGAGTTATAGTGGCCTTAAAAAGGAGTTGAGACGTATTTCCTTATTTTCTCCTTTCTGAAATAGTTTGTATGGAGTGGATATCATTTGTTTCTTAAATGTTTGATGGAATTCACTAGTGAACCAGCTAGGCTTGGAGTTCTCTTTCTGGGTTGTTTCCTTTGGGGTTCAATTCATTTAATAGATAGAGAGCTATTCTGATTTTCTGATTTTTTTTTTCTTGAGTCAGTTTTGGTAATTTGTGTCTTTTAGAAATGTGTTCATTTCCTCTAAACTTCAAATTTATTGGCATAATTTTGTTCATAATATTATACTTTTAAAGTCTGTAGGATCTGTGGTAGTTTTCCTCCTTTATTCTTAATAGTGGTAATTTGTCTTTTTAAAAATCAATTTAATTAGAGATTTATTAGTTTTATCAGACTTTTGTAAAAGCTTTTGATTTAATTGATTCTGTCCATTTTTTATGTTATTTATGGCTGCTCTTTGTTGTTTCCATCTTTAGACTTTGTGTTTACTTTGCTTTTTAGAACAGCTTTTAAATGTGAAAGCTTCTCTGTGTCTGTCTACATTTTGTAGTGTCTGTTTCTTTTCTTCAGTTACTCACCCACTTTTCACTTGTCAATGTGAGATGTAAGATTTATGCAGATGGTAGTATTAAGTCTTATTCTAATAAAATCAGCATATTACGACAGTTTTGCCACAGATGGAACAAATTATCTTGAAGGAGGGTATCTTTTTTCTAATTTGCACTGAAGTGCTCAATGGATTCATGGCAGCTCCGAGTATAAGGGTGGATTGGTTTAGAAGATATTGAGACCTGTAAGATTTATTGGTTTATGAAATTTCAAATGTCTCTGGTGGCAGAATGGGTATGTGCTTCTGAACATATATAGCCATAAAGGTGCTGAGCTGCGGCATCATTCCTTCACACCCAAGGTAGAATTAATCTCTTTCCCAGCTTATCCTTGATGTTGATGCTGAATTTGGGTCCTGCCATGATGAGATCTTCAGTAAGCACATCACTCACCAGAATTTTTTTGGATAAAAATCAGTTCCACTCCAATTATTTGGATGTCTTCATATGGCTTGTTATATTTTAGTACATTTTGTCTTTAAACATCAAGTCAGCTACTCTGAATGAGTTGATGGACTTGACTTGTGTCAAGGGGTTGAGGGCTCTTGACTGTTCCAGTAGTAAAGGTGGAGACTAAAAGCCTGAGAAAAGTCTTCAGGAAGATGAAATAAAACCCATCAGAGTTGATGATGAAGTTGTTTCACACCTTCATGGTTTTCATCCTTGTTTGGAAATATGATGGTGAAAATATTCTCATTTTCATATCTACTAAATTGAGTCCTGATACTTTGAATCAGAGGATATAGAAGTATATCTTGTGCATCAGGTGGCATTCATTCTCACTGCAGTTTCCAGTGCCTAGATATTTGAGGAGCATATCTGATCCATTACATTACTGACCAAATGGTTCATCATTATGTCTAGAATCCAGTTATCAATCCATGAAGATCACCTCTGAGATAGCTTTTATTCTCCTCCCCCAAAACCCTGCAGGCCCAATGGTTCTTTCTGTTTCCAATGGGCCCAATGGAAGTGGGCCCATTTTCATTCTGTGTTTTAATATCATGGTTAAGAATTAACTCACAAGGCTCCCACATCCTCTTGGGGTAGGAAAACCTTTAAGACTAAGATCTTTTTTGTCTGTGTACTTTGTGCATACATTTCTCCTCTGGGGTGTTCTTACATTTCTGGAGTACTACCTAGGCAAGGAAGGCTGGGGTCCCTTCTGCCCTTATATCAGATACACATATTGGGACTTTGATTAAAGCCTACTTATGAGCCCAGGGCTCAGCCCAAATAACCGGATGTGCAGGGCCCCCCTTTTGAGGGCCCACTTACATTTATTCACCCACCTTTTCCCTCCCATCTTACAATGTATTTTCTGATTTCCTTTGTAATTTCTTCTTTGATGCATAGGTTATAAGCTTTCCAATTATTGAGGCTCTCCTAGATATATTATTGTTACTGATGTCTAATTTAATTCTGTTGTGGTCATAGAACATTCTTGGTAAAATTCAAACGTTTGAAGCTAAGTCTTATTTAAGGGCATGCATATGGCTTATCTTAATTAATTTTCTATATGCACATATGTGTACTCTGTGTTATTGAGTGGAGTGGCCTATAACAATTATAGTGCTGTTCTGGTTGTCTATATTCTTGCCAATTTTTTCCTCTGGTGGTTCTATTAGTTTCTAAAAAAGAGATGTTATAATTTCTAAGTATGATTGTTTATTTCTTCCTTTAGTTACTTAAAAAAAAAACAAACCAAGAAGTTTCACAGTGACTCTATGTAAGCCTCTATTTCTGTTTTGCTTTCTTTGATTCACATAACCTTATGATTTTGTAATTAATTTTGGAAAAGTTAAGTAGCATGGTAAATAAATATGTTGTCTTAATTTTAGGGTTGCTTGACAAGGATTTTAACTATATTAAAATGATAAAATAATATTAGTGTAATGACTTTTCCATTTGGACCTTTAAAAATCAGGGAGGGATAATATCTTGTGAACCTATTAAACTTTAACGTCTTTTCTAGCTATTTTTCAGAAGTTAAAAGTGTGTTTCTAGAACTAAAAAGTTAAATTTCAAGGTATAAATACAGTTTTGATATTGTATTAATACACAGTTTCAAATATGTGATTAGTACATCTTTTAACAACCTCCCTTTAACATATTGTTGAATTATTTTTATTGGTTATAAATTCATACTGATTACATTGGAACTGATGTGCATTCTAGAAATATTATTACTTAGCATCTGGTTTTGACTTTAAAAGTGGCTGTTATTTACAGTGTATTGGGGTTTTTTGCTGTATAATTTGCATAGTTACTTTTATGAAAACAATAGAAGTCTATAGCTTTCCTAAAACTGTATCTTTATTTCTTCATTCTTGTGGTTGCTTTTTTATTCAGGTGTAAGAGACCTATATTAAGGAACAAATGATAGCAAATCCTTTGTATAATCTGCTAGGTTCCAGTGTTAAAGTAAATCATTTGTCTTCCCTCTATATTTTAAATAAAATGTTTCTTTTATTTTCTTCCTTGATTTTTTTCTGGGTTAACCATAAATATTTTGAAGTTTAAGAACTATCAAACATAATGTGTTTTATGTTTTTCAGGAAAGAGACAAAGTTCTCTGAGTGCTGGAGAACTAACATAATGAATAGATTCTTTATGGAAAAACATTTCTGGCTATTATAGACTAGAGGGTCTGTGATACACAGTTTTTTTTTTTTCCTGGGGGTTAGTTGTGGTGGACAAAACTGGATTAAGTCAGGAGGCTTAAATAGTTTTGTCTTCACTACTAACTTATTTGACTTGAGAAAAATAATCTACATCTGTTAAGTGATAAAATGAGATGTTCTAAAGTATTTTTCAGTTGTATGATTTTATGAAATTAGATTATTTTTACTTCTGAACTATACAAAAAAGTTTCAGAACTCAGTAATTGTTTATGATAATTTTGAATGGTGAATTAGAAATTGTAAATTATGTGTTATTTAAAAAGATTGTTTCTTAAACAATCTTTAGAGTATCCAGTACAAGATTGGATCTACAGAAAAAATCGGAAGCCCTTGAAAACATCAAGCAAAAGCTTACCAAGCAAAAGGAAGAAAAAGTAATCCTGAAACAAGAATTGGAAACTTTAAGTCAAGGTGCAAAAATGCAGCATGAGGAGTTGAATAACAGAGTTCAAACAACAGTAACAGAACTACAAAAAGTGAAAATGGAGAAAGAAGCTTTGGTGACGGAGCTTTCTACAGTAAAAGAGAAACTATCAAAAGCTTCTGATTCTTTGAAAAACTCTAAAAGTGAATTTGAAAAGGAGAATCAGAAAGGAAAAGCTGCTATATTAGACTTGGTTAGTAGTTTACATTTACTTTCTTAGGGAGAAGAGATTATTTTATTTAAAATATACTGATTTTTCTGCTTAGTTCACAGTTTGCTTTTCATCCCACATTTTAATAATTAAAAGTAGGAAATTAGTTGTGATTGCTTAACCTGAAAAGAAGCCCAAGATAATGGTGTGGGTGTGTGTGTGTGCCTGTGAGTGCGCCATTTTCTAAAGGGCAAGAATATTTTCAGTTGAATATCACAGTATTTCTCCTGTGTTATTAGTATCTTACCTTTATGTTCCTTTCTGTTTGGAGAAATTATTTTCTATCTACACTTTTCCTCTTGTGATTATTTTTTAATTTATTGTTTTCTAAGTTTTCTTGCTTCCATTTTCTTGAAGGCCATTGCTCTAAAAGTAGTGTGGCAAGTTAATTATAATGAATTGTGTGACATAAAATATGATTCCCAAAGTGTTCTAAAATATTGTCTTAATATTGTTTAAAATATGTTATTGTGACTTGGTTGATGATCAAAACCCTTAGTGTTTTGTTGTCCCTCCTCCATTACTTCTGTAATATTTGCCTATTTTTATCATTGAAATGAATGATCCTGTCTCATCTTAGCTCATCAATAGTTTTAGTTTCCTTGTTTGTATTTTACTAAGGTTATAAACTAAACTTCTTAAGGTTATTACAAATTTTGTTTATGTAATAATAGTTTTTATTTTTTTAGGAGAAAACTTGCAAAGAATTAAAGCATCAACTTCAAGTACAGATGGAAAACACACTTAAGGAACAGAAGGAAATGAAAAAGTCACTTGAAAAAGAGAAGGAGGTAAGATTTTCTTTTTTCTGTAACATAAAATATGTAAAGTATAGTAAAGTCTTTATATTTTAAATAAATATATAAAGCATGTTTGTTCTTGGGGGTGTTTCCACAGAGAATTTTTTTTTTTTTATATTTTCAAGGGAAAAAAAGCATTTTCACATTGATACTTAGGTCATAGGTTTATTTCTCTGAAATGTAACAAATCATGTATATAGCTTAAAATAATTATTTGTATTTTACCTACTATTAAAAAGACTTAAGCTAGTTTATAACCAAAGGTCCAAATAAAGAAATATAATTAATAAAGGCAGCAAATTGAGTCAGTGAACTACAGAGTTAAGGAACATTATTATGGTTGAAAAAGAAGTCTTAAAATGCTTTCTATAGAAATGACCTTTTAAAGGCTCTTTATTTCATGGACCATTTTATTCATACAGATGTATACTTGATAATGGTTGTATAACAACCAAGATATTTTTCTGTGGTTACGGCTTCTATTGTTTCCAGCAAAAACAAACAAGCACACGAGTAAACAAATAGGTATAATATATGGTTGTTACTCTCTGAAGCCATACCTGCTAGCTGCTAGAGTCCAGGCATGCAACTTTCTAGAAAATCTTATTTGATAAAGGAGCAAGACATAGTACTGACAAGTATTTGATGTGATTGTATTCTAGTTGTTGATTGAAAGCAGACTTGTGTTGTAGATGCCAGCCATGTAAGTAGCAAAATTATAATTGCTTCATGCCCAAGTTGTGAATCAAGATTGTCCAAATTTATATCCTGGCTATGCCATTTATTAGCTATGCCATTTTGCCATATTTTAGACAGAATATTTAATCTCTGTGCACTAGTTTCTATATGATAGAGTCTGTTTGAATCTATATGATAGAGTTATTGTGAGAAATAAATGGATTAATATCTTTTTTTTTTTTTTTTGAGACAGAGTCTCGCTCTGTTGCCCAGACTGGAATGCAGTGGCGCAGTCTCGGCTCACTGCAACCTCTGCCTCCTGGGTTCTTGCAATTTTCCTGCCTCAGCCTCCCAAGTAGCTGGGACTACAGGCACACGCTGCCATGCCTGGCTAATTTTTTTTTGTATTTTAGTAGCGATGGGTAGCTGTGTTGCCCAGGCTGGTCTCGAACTCCTGAGCTCAGGCAATCTGCCCACCTCAGCCTCCCAAAGTGCTGGGATTACAGGCGTGAGCCACCTTGCCCGGCCAAGTTAATATCTTTTAAAGTACTCAGGATACTGACTATAATAAATGCTCATATGCTAGTTATTATTTTAACGTTGGTTATCATATCATATCATCCTTATTGTCATACTATCTGACTCCTGTTTTGCATAAAAATATTTCGCTGTTTATTGTAGAGATAAGCTGAGACATCTGTATATAACACTAAAACTTTTTCCAGAGTAACTTTGGATATGGGCAAATGTTCAAATGTAATCCTAAGTTCTTAGTGAAATATGCATAGAACTGAAAACATGACTTTGGTTGGAGGGTGGGAAATAATAGTGGTTTACCTTGGCCGCAGAGGAACCTCAGTGTGACTTCTGTATGATACCTGAATTTGAAGAGAAACATATCTTGGTGGATTGTACAAACAAGGTAGAAGTAAAATATGCCACAGATATCTCTAAATGAGATAACTCTTCTGCAGTTTAGTTTTTTTTTTTTTTAATTTTTTGAAATAGAGTCTCACTCTGTCACCTGCGTTGGAGTGCAGTGGTGCGATCTCAGCTCACTGTAACCTCTACCTCCTAGGTTCAAGTGATTTCCTGCCTCAGCCTCCCAAGTAGCTGGGATTACAGGTGCTCACCACCATGCCTGGCTAAGTTTCGTGTTTTTAGTAGAGACAGGTTTCACCATGTTGACCAGGCTGGTCTCAAGCTCCTGACCTCAAGTGATCTGCCTGCCTCGGCCTCCCAAAGTGCTGGAATTACAGGCGTGAGCACTTGACCTGTACACTGTATTTTCATGTCATCAGACAGACACTAAACGTATTTGTTAAAAGTGATTTTGGTTTTATCATAGTTACTATCTGTTCTTTGTGACAATTGTGGCCAACAGGCTTATTGGCATATGAGAAAGTTTTTGAAAGACAATAGACATCCAGCAATCTAGACATTGATGTTGACATACCTATTTTCTGTGATAGAAGAGAATACTAATCCTGATCATTTACAAGCTCTAACTATACAATTATAAGTTAAAAAGAAATGTAATGTTGAATAATAAAGATTAATCCAGCATGTCATCTAATAGCTATGTTGGTTATGAAAGCAAGATGGGGGCAGGTATCTTTACTAATTATCTGTAGCCAACACCCTCAGTAATTTCTTCCTAGAGTAGTGCCTGGAGTGTAGTAGTTACTCAGTAAATTGTCTTTTGAATGAACAAATGAAGGCTAAATAGATTTTTTTTCTTTTAGGCTTCTCATCAGTTGAAATTGGAACTCAATTCAATTCAGGAACAACTTATACAGGCCCAGAATACTTTAAAACAAAAGGAAAAAGAAGAGCAACAACTTCAGGGGAACATAAATGAGCTAAAGCAATCAAGTGAACAGAAGAGAAAACAAATTGAAGCACTCCAAGGAGAACTTAAAATTGCTGTTTTACAGAAGGTAGTGATATATTTGTTTACTTTTTATGGGAAGAAAAACTTGGCAATTAAGAAAATAATATAATGATTAATACAGGTGGATGAGTTGCAACATGGAAAAGTTTACATGAGCTAAATTTTTTTCTAAGTTCAGTGTATGAATAAAGCATTTGATTATATTATCAAATACCTGAGTCTGGATTTCCATTCACTATAACTCTGTTGTCAGATAATTGTTATTTAAAATTATAGTGCTAATCATTTGATAGACATGAAACCACCTTATTAAAAATAATATATAACTGACTGGGCACAGTGGCTCATGCCTGTAATCCCAGCACTCCAAGGTGGGTGGATCATCGGAGGTCAGGAGTTCAAGAACAGCCTGGCCAACATGGTGAAACCCAGTCTCTACTAAAAATGCAAAAATTAGATGGGCATGGTGGTATGTGCCTGTAATCCCAGCTACTCGGAAAGCTGAGGCAGGAGAATCACTTGAACCCAGGAGGTGAAGGTTGCAGTGAGCGGCGATCATGCCACATGCTAGGTGACAGAGGGACTCTCTCTCAAAAAAAAAATAATAACAACATACAACTAACAACACTTAAGAGAATAATTTATGCAACATTCATAGTGTATTAGAAAAATTTAAAGAAATTTAAAATAAATTGGTCTAAGAACAAAAATTACAAAGTGGGGTATATTAAAAACTTTCAGTAATATAAAGCTTCATATAGTTTTAATTATTTAATATTTTAAGTTACACCACAATGGTTTCCGTTTCCAAACCTATTCAAATTTATTATTGAGCATGTTGTTTATTCTTAATTTTTCAATACTTGTCCAGACCAAGAGTTGTAAAAATGGATTGTACTTAATATGAAATATTTGAACAAGATGATTTATTTCTCTGCTGTTAATATGTCCATGTTTGTGGAGAAAAAAGTAGAATCCCCACTATGTAGAATAAACTAAATATATCATGCCACTAGAGTACAAAGTATATAAATTAAAACAATAAAAATGCACATTTTATGTTGACCACTGTTTTTATAACTATTATTATGCTACTTTACAAAATAGTATTTCTCTAATAATACAACCAAGAATAGACAAATGTGTCAATTCTTTTGTTTGTGTTACCATATATAATCAAAATCAGCATGTAATTATCACAGTGCATGCTTGGTTGTATACTTTCAGATCCTGAGGTCATTTTCTTCAAAATGTACTAGCCTTGTATCTAAGTATTTACAAAATCTTCATTTTTATAGCATCATAACTTAGTGAAATAAAAAATGCAAGTATATTTAGCATGTTTTCTTATTTAAAATTTATGAGTTACAGTAACATTTCTTTTGGATTTGTGATTAATATATGTTGCCTGTACAGTTGACCTTCCTTATCTGTAGATTCGGTAACTGCAGTTGGAATCGAAAATATTTGAGAGAAGAAAAGCAATAAAAAGTAACAGTAGAGCATTAAAAAATAATACAAAATTGTCTGGGTGCAGTAGCTCACACCTGTAATCACAGCACTTTGGGAGGCCGAGGTGGGCAGATCACTTAAGGGCAGGAGTTTGAGACCAGCTTGGCCAACATAGTGAAACCCTGTCTCTACTAAAAATACAAAAATTAGCTGAGCATGGTGGTGCGCACCCATAGTCCCACCTACTTGGGAGGCTGAGGCAGGAGAATCGCTTGAACCCGGGAGGCAGAGGTTGCAGTGAGCCAAGATCATGCCACTGCACTCCAGCTTGGGCAACAGAGTGAGACTCTGTCTCAAAAAAGCAAAACAAAACAAAACCAAAACAAACAAGAAAACCAAAATTTAAAATACAGTAAAACAACTACTTACATAGCATTTACATTGTATTAGGTGTTGTAAGTAATCTAAAGATGTTCGAGCCAGGCAGATCTGAATTTACATTTTGTTTAATTTTATTAAATTTGGACACACATTAGCTTACTGGTCATAGATAAATGATTCTTCTGAGCTCAATTAAATGGAGTCATAGAGTTGTTAGAAAGATTGAGATAATGTATTTAAGGTTTCTAGTACTGTGACCCATACAATGTAGAAGTAAAACAGTTGTTGGATATTATATGGAAGTACAGCACACTGTGATCTGAGAGTGTCAGTGTATATGGCAAACCATGTAGTAATAGGCCATGACAAAGTTGCCATTGTCACTGTCCCATGGTGAAGTAGGGAAAACAAGGATAATGTTTAGATGTATTTGTGTACATGCTTAAATATACATATATATATATATATAACAAAAATATATATACACACACATTATAGATATCTATAGATATATAGCTTAATATCGATAGATATAGAGTTACAGATAGCTATCTGTATATACTTTTTCACATTGAAGACCATAATGCACTTACACATTTTCTACATATATAAATAAAAACTAGTAGTACATTAAAAATAATACAAAATTTTAAATATAGTAAAACGACTATTTACATAGCATTTATATTGTTAATGCTGTGTTACCTAATGGTATTGTAAGTTATCTAGAGATGATTTAAAGCATTATATATAGCATAGGACTATTTGGGACTTGCTGATGTAGAATCAAGAAAGCATGCTGTTAAATCAACAATCCCTCACCAACTTTGTTCAAAATCTAATATGGAAATATTAAATGAATAGGGTATGGCTCCTTACTCTCAAGTAGCTTATAATTTAATGAGAAAGAAAGTATGTAAAGAAACAGAAAACTGTATTATGTAAGGGAGCAATTATCAAACTGTTGCATTTATCTGTTTTTTTCTCATTTAACTTCTTCACTAATGAATTTGAGTTCCTCAAAGACAGAGAACTTTGTCTTTTCTAGCAAATAAGCACTTAGTCATTTTTAAGAAATGAATGAATCAGTCTGTCATGGAAAAAATACTGAAAGCCCAAACATGAGCCCAAAGAGCCATTATGGTCATTATTGAGACTTCACAGAGAGCTTAGTTAAGAGTTAGAACAATAATTAAAGAGTAAGAAACTAGATTTGTGAAAAAATGTTAAGTAGTATTTTAGAAAAGAAAATATGTAAGTGCATTATGGAAAAAGATGTCCAGGAATTCTTCAATATGAATTGGAGGAAGAACTCTATGAAGGAAAGATGGCAGGGGATGTTATCAGATAATGTACAGGGAGATTAATTCTCTCCTCCTCCATAGGCAGTTAGCACTAATTCCTGTCACTCTGTCGCCCAGCTCTCTTGAATTCATCCTTTTTGTTTTCCACTGCCACAGCCTTAGTCCAGACTTTCTTTTTGTCTTATCTAGGCTGTTAATATAGCCTAATAAATGTTCTAGGCCCTCCAGTCTATTTGTCATTCATTTGTTTGAGAAATATTACTAGGCACTTATTTTATGCCATGGCACAATTCTAGGTGCTGAAGACATAGCTGTGAACAAAACAGACGTAGGACCTGTTCTTGTGGAGCTTATGCTTTAGTAAGCAGAGAAATGAAACAGAATTGTGAAAGATAATGATGGGACGTAATTCTACTAAAGTTTGGGTGATCAAAGAAGCCTTGCTGAAGAGATATGAATTGATGTGGTATTTTCTAAAAACAGATGCTCAATATGGGTTAAATTTGGTTGCGAGGGAAGTAAGTAACATGAGATGAACTTGGATAATCAGACGGGCCAGATTATTTATATGCAAATTAGTAGATTATAAGATAACAGAATGATATATTTTGTTCTGAGGGCAATTGAACTCTAATGGAGAATTTAGAACAGAGAATGGTGAGATTTGACTAAAGAGAAGGTAAAGGAGCAAGCAGAAAAGGCATTGAAAAACTATCAGAATAATTTAGACAGTATGCCATCATGACATGAACTAAAGAATTAGAGGCGAATGATTTGTGAATATATTTTGGAAGTTGAATCATCAGGACTTTCTGATAGATTCAAAAGTAAGAGCTAATAGAACAAGGATAACTCTGGATTTGGGTTTATGCATGTGGGTAGTTGGTAATGCCATTTATTGGGAGAAGTAGGAGCTTTTTGATGCTCAGGGCTGCTGTCAGGAATCCAGATTTCTGCTTGAGATAGATATGTCAGTCATTCAAGGGAGACATCAGGAAGATACATGGATATAAGAACCCAGAGTTCAGATGGAGAGGTTGCAGTTAGAGATATAAATTTGGGAATCAGTTTTAAAGAAGGTCTTTAAAGCCTGGGTCTAGTTGAGATTTTTTTTTTTCTTTTCTTTTCTTTTTTCTTTTTTTTTTTTTTTGAGATGGCATCTCTGTCTGTCTCTTAGGATGGAGTGCAGTGGTATGATCTTGGCTCACTGCAACATCCGCCTCCCGGGTTCAAGTGATTCTCCTGCCTCAGCCTCAAGAGTAGCTGGGATTCAGGTGCCCACCACCACACCCGGCTAATTTTTGTATTTTTAGTAGAGATGGGGTTTCACCATGTTGGACAGGCTGGTCTTGAACTCCTGACCTCAGGTGATCTAACTGCCTCGGCCTCCCAAAGTGCTGGAATTACAGGTGTGAGCCACCACGCCTGGCCTAGTTGAGATCTTCTAAGGAGACAGGGTATGAATTAAAAGAGGGCCAGCAATAGAACTTTGGGGTCTCTCAACATTCAGAGAAGTAGCAGAAGAAAAGGAGCTAGTAAAAGATTTTGAGAAGTTATGACCAGTAAGGTAGGAAGATAACCTAAAATATAAGGTACCTTGGAAACCAGGTTGAAGGAAATGTTTCTATCTAGGAGACATAATCAACTATATCAGGTTCAACTGAGAGGTCAAATAAGATGTTGAAAAGGATAAGAATATAGGATTTTGGAACATGGCAGTCACTAATGACTTCAACAGCAGTTTTATTGAGGTAGTGTATTTTAAAAATGAAATACCTATTCTTCATGCTATGTATATGTATGTATTTTAACTATGTCATAATTTGTGCATATATCCTGAATCTTCTTGAAGACTAAAGACAAGTTTAGAGTTTAGAGGAGCTTTAAAACTTTGTGAGATTTTCTTTTTCTGCCTTGATATTAAGATGACCTGTAGAATTTTCTTGAGTTATTCTTGAATTTCCAAGGATAGAAACCATATATTAATACTTCAACAAAGTAATAGCTTCTTTCTTTCATGTACAGGTTTCCCTTATTCCACCATAAATTAGGTCAGCTGAGGCATCTAGCACTGCACGCTCCATCAGAATGTAATTGTTGATCTTTCTCCTGAGACCTGATGGTACTTCCCAGTGAAATGCCTTTTTTAATTTAATTACTTTTGTATTTTATGGTCTTTAAACTGAGACTTGTTAGATTTTGTAATTCTTTGACTTTATAATTAAGTTCTACCCTATTGAGGTAGAATTTTAGGGCTTAAGTGTAGTTCACCTTATTCTTTGGAATTTTTTGCTAGGTGTCTGGATTTTGCTTTATATTTGTAATTGGTTTTTGGAATGCATACTGTTTTAAATAACCAATGTATGTTTCAGACAGAGCTTGAGAATAAACTACAGCAGCAGTCCACACAGACGGCCCAGGAACTTGCAGCAGAGAAAGAGAAAATGTCAGTATTACAAAACAACTATGAAAAAAGTCAGGAAACTTTAAAACAACTTCAATCCGATTTCTATGGGAAGGAATCTGAACTTCTAGCTACCAGGCAAGATCTTAAGGTATAGTAAACTATACTGTATCATAAAAACTCTGTAAGTTATTTATAGACATTTATTAAATGATCTGTTTGAATCCAGATGGGCAAGGGAATGCTAGTATTTGTGGAATAGCATGCTGTTTTCTATTAAATTATTATTTTTATATTAGCATGCTTTAAAAAATTGTTTTGTGTTATAACAAAATAATGATATATATAAATGTGGACATTTTAAAGTGACCTATCTATAATAGTAAGATAATTTGGATATATATCAATTGTGACACTGTTAACTTATGTAAGTATTATGCTGTATTTATGTGCGAATAACTTTAAAAATGGCCTGCTGTTAGAAAATCTAAAGAGTTTTAAATGTAAACCACTTGTGAAAAATGCAAGCAATTTTACTATTGCTTCTCAGGCAATTCTGACTTTAGTTTTATATACTTGTCAAGTTACCAAGATTACTAGAATGCCTAATGATTACAATTAGGAGATTATATAGCTCGAAAGAAACTTACCCTTGATTATGTAACAATGTATAGAAATTTTGGTTTTGGGTAGTACTATTTGATTAGATAAAGTATCAAGTTTATCAAATTGAAGGATAATGGGAAAAGGGTAAAATTTTTAGGTCACATGACAGTATCAATTTTCTAAGGAAAATGGAATATTTGTGTTCTCTCATAGAAGGTTCAGCCAGTTTTTCTCTCTCTCTTTTTGTCAAGAGGAAATGCTTTCTGTTTCTTTCCTATGTTTGGGATTTTGTTTATTTAATTTAAAGTACATATTGCAAAATTCTGAGAATGAAAGAATATTAAAATGTCTTATTTAGATATAAAGCATATATTTTATCCATAGGCTGTTATAGGGAAGGCTTTATGAAGGAGGTAGAACTTGATTAGGTCCTGAATTTGAATACACAGAGAATCCTGAGAAAGGTCATTTTATTCAGGGGCACATTTGCGAAAAGTTACCACAGTGAGAAGCAAGCAGATAGTTAACATAATTGCCTTGATGGAGTGCTAGTTTATGTTTGGAATTAAGGTTTAAAAAGTTGGATCTAAATTGTGAAATATCTTAGATGCCTAGCAAAGATAACTGGATTTTATATTTGAGGGGGAAAATGTGAAAAGTCTAAACAGAGGAGTAAAATGAAGAAAATAGTACTTAGAAAACAACCTGGTAGTGGTTTGCAGACAGCTTGGATTGGACCTGGGATAGACTAGTGGTGGAGAAATGAGTTAAGAGGTTACTTACTTTTTCCGTAAATTCTAATAGTTGAGGTATGAGTTGATTAGAACTGGGATGAAAGTTAAAGATAAGGATGAAATAGAAGAGATTAATCGGAGAGAGAGAAGAAACAAAAGGGCTGAACCCATACCAGGCTGCAAAGGAAGGGAAGGAATCAATGATGATTAGTTATTTGACAAAGAGATAGGAAATTGGGTAAAAGAATTTTCATAATGCCAGTAGATTATCTATCTGTATGTCTGTTTGTCTGTCTATCTACAGTGGATTATCTATCTGTATGTCTATCTGTCTTATCTATCTATCTGGAGGTAAAAATTAGCAAGAGTTGTTATTAAGAAAAAATACTACACAAGATTTAGGTAATGTTTAATTATTTGTCCTTACAACATTATTGAGAGTCACAGAAGTTTTGTGGAGGAGTTTAGATTTAGACTAAAGGCAGTGAAGAATCACTAAAGGGGGTTACTTGCATTTGTATTTTAGGCAAATGACTTGCTGCAGGTTGAGAAATGAGAAACAGGGCTGAATGTGAAGACCAGAAAGGAGACTTTGCAGTAGTCCAAGTGCAGAATGATGGTGGTGTGGGCTGGTAATAGCAAGGATGGAGAAAAGTGGATGAATTTGAAGGATATTTAAGTAATAGAAGCAATGAAACTTACTGGTTGGAAAAGTCTTATAGAAATCACACTCTTTTCATATGGATGTCATTAACCCAGAGCGTAAGCTAGTAACAGGAACCAACATTAAATTAATCAATGTGTTAATTGATTAGATTGATATTCTTCCATTAGGCTAGCAATTTTTATTATGCCTGAAAGCTATGCTGTATACTAATAGTTTCATATATGAAATAATAACTCAAATGAAAATGTGGGCAAAAAGAGTAAGCTGAGGAACAAGGCTGCCATAGAGTTTTACAACTGTTAAGAGACCTTGAATAGATCCTTCATTCCAAAGCTTTCTTTTGCCAAGGAGAGTAGGCCCAGTGCTTCCTTCTGCAGAGAAGACAGACTTCCTGCTGTACCATAACAGAACCATGGTTAAATGTTAGTTCTGATTCAAAGTCTGCCATTCTTTCATCATTTCACTAGAATTTTTTATGCAAAATAAATGATTCTAAATTTTATATAAATACTTTTAAAATGAGAAGTGTACTTAGAAAGCTAATTTTTTTTTTAAATAGTAAATTCCTAGGGAAGTTCAGATGCTATTTATAGACTAGGATAAGAGATGGCTGTCAATTATTATTTTTCTTCTGCTTCAGTGGTGTTGTGTGGTCTTGTGTATAAGAGAGAGAAGAAGAGAAATTCAGATCCTTGTAACATGATGCCTACCTACATCAAGGCTGTCTACCGTGGGCTAACAGTGTACAGCATGGCTTAACAGTGTATACCTAGACATCAGTAGAATGGAAGATAGCCTGGCCTGATCTATGCCTTTAGCCCCATCTGCTGGATTATTTATGAAGTACTTAAGTTTGTTGACTGGATATTTCAGATTGTCTATGCTGTGCACTACTCTTTATTGTCCGAGAAAGGTAGAGGTAAAATTTAACTGTAAAATTTACACCCTGAGTGAAGTGAAAATTCTAGGATAATAGATTTAGAATTAAATATAAATCTTATTTCATCAGACATCAAGAAAAAACAACTAAAATTATGAAGTTTTTTTTTTAAAGAGTGGGAAAACTTGCTGAATAGACAAAAACAATAGCTACCATAGAATACTGCAGAAATCATTATAATGTGATTGGCATAATCACGGTCAAGGTTGGCAGTTGATCCATTTAGGGATTTGCCTATTTCAAGGGGAATAGATGGGTTAAGGATAGTCCCAAAAAAAACCATGGAATGGGAGAGAGTGTTCTCCAAGGGAAGAGAGGCAGAGCAGATGAAACGATATGGTCTGTAATAAGAAAGATGAAAAGAACATTTAAAATGCATGGCAGTATAAATGTTCATCTATGTCACTGAATGACGTAGATGAAAGTTCAGAAGCAGGGGAAAGCAGTATGTCTTGGCATCTTCAGACAAGATTTCATGAAGCAGTCCAAATTTTGATCTTGAGTTTAAAAAATCAGTCACTGGATTTTTTAAGTTTAAAATTTTATAGTCTGTTATTTAAACCATGGGCTTTTTGGAAATCTTGTGGTTAGAGATTAGGGGTACTTTCCAAGCTCTAACAAGCCTTGATATTCATAAACATTAGATTAGAATCTCTGCTAACTAATTATAGTTGCTGTAGACTGTTTGAACTGGACTCTGTCACTTTTCTCCTTTTTTATGTGAAATCACTGTCACCCTTTGTGACACAGAGGTCAGTTCCCACATGTGCTGTAGAGTCTTCTGTAAACCACACTCCACAGTGTTTCATACTCACTGTTTTTCTGTGCATTTGCCACATAGCATATGGTCTCCTGCCCTGTACAGCTTCATTTTACATGCCTGTTCTGCTTTTCAGGCGATGTACTCAACTCCCTTAAGTTAAAGACCAGCTGGTACCCACTCCTGTTCTGCCTTAGCCGTGTGTTCAATTAATGGTTAGCTGCCTGCTTAGTAAAGAACTAGCTGACATTAATTCTTTCCTGAAAAAAATAAGCCTCAAGGGGTTTAGTGTTCTACTGGCAGTCATTGAAAATTAAGATTTAATTTATATCAAAAAGACATAACTGGGTTACTGGTAAGAAGTAAACTTTCTTTTTCAGGAAGCTTAAGAATCGTCATAAATAAGATCTTTATTTATTTATTTCATTTTTTTTAACTGAATACTTACTGTTTACAAGCCTACTCAGCAGGGATTCTTTCCTAAATTACATTTTCTGCCTCCTTTTCATGGACTGTATCTGCAGAATAAGAAACATCAGCTTTTTCCAGGTCTGATGGAAGAGATCAGTTGGATCTCTTGCCCTGCTGATTCTTTTCAATAGCAGCTGAGAGTGGCAAGGTTCCTACCATATCCATTATCTACCTGTTACCGTATTTATCTCCAAATGAAGTATAAGTGAAGAAGCTTCCCCTTTCCCCAACTACTTCTTCTCAAAATACTTGGGCCTTAAAACAGTCAACTACTATGGACTGTGTTAAATGACAATCACTACTTTTACAATATAGATGAGAAGAGGATAGTGCGCCTTCTCAGGATGGAGCCTCAGATGTTTGGCTGAATTTTCTCTTTTTGTTCACTTGATCTGGTTGTCAGCTGTGAAATAGTTATTTTTATTAGATGACAAAAATATGCCTTCCTATTCATTTAAGGAAAAACTCTCTCAAATTGTCTTTTTCCTCTACTCTCACACCACCAACAGTCATCAACACAGAAGACTTCTGTGACCAAACATATGGGGGTTTTCCCACATACTTCAAGCAGCAGACACCAACTGGGTGTCTTCCAATTCAATTCCGACACTATCTACCTAGAGACAGTGTCAAATCTCACAGATTGGGGGCTTAATCCCCAAGACTGCTCCCTATAACTCCAAACACCAATCATAAGTCCAGGCTTCTAGAACTTCTGACCGACCAGCTGGCTTCAAGTTGGGATTTTCATGACACCCTCTTTGGGTTCAGTTAGTTTGCTGCAGCAGCTTACAGAACTCAGGGAAAACTTACTTACATTTACTGATTTGTTATAAAGGATATTATAGATAATACAGATGAAGAGATATTTAGGGCGATATGGGGGAAGGGGCACGGAGCTTCCATGCCCTCCCTGGGCCCTCCAGGAACCTCCATATGTTCAGCTATCTGGAAGTTCCTCAAACCCAGTCCTCTTGGGTTTTTATGGAAGCATTCCTTTACCCAGGGTATGAGGCAGGACCCTCTCAGGGAAGTCTTAAGACCCACAGTCAGAAAGTGGGATGGGGAAAAAGATTAGAGGCCTGCCTAGGGACCAGTGGAAAGAAGGCAGGAGAATGTTTCCTGAGACCTAACATACCCAACATTGTAACAGAAAACTGTAACAAAGTATGTGGGAATTATGATTCAGGAACCCTGGACAAAAACTGCTATATCCTAACACCATACTATTTATTAATGCTATGATGTCCCTTAACATGCTAAAAAAAACCTACCAAATGTAAATGTATGCATAATGAAGCATTTAATTATATATGTTTTAAAATTGTTTTCTTTCACATCATCCCATGACTTTTCTTTAACCATATGTATGTTCTCTGAGTGTATCTGATATGGTCCCTACTTATTTGGTATTCTTTCATATCACCTAGCCAATATGGAAGATGTGATCAACATTCAGCAAATACTTTAAATATTTATTAGTAAATAGATTATTTTTAGCAGCTTTGGAATTGCTTCCATTTTACTAAATGTTTTATATTATAAATGTTTTCTATAAGCAAGAGAGTTAATATTTTAGAATTATTTCTCTTTTACCTGGTCTTACTGAAGGGCATAATATGCTGTCTTTTTGTAGTATATTGCTTTCTACAATGCTTATATTAACTTATGTTTCTGTAGAATTTGCTAAAAACATGGCATATAATAATTTGGGAAAATTGTTTTTGTAAGTCCGTAGAAGAGAAGCTTTCTCTAGCACAGGAGGACTTGATTTCAAACAGAAATCAAATTGGAAATCAAAATAAATTGATTCAAGAACTGAAAACTGCCAAGGCTGCATTGGAGCAGGATTCAGCAAAGAAAGAACAGCAATTGCAGGAGCAAAGTAAAGCACTACAAGACATTCAGAAAGAAAAGGTATTGCCTGTTTCTGACCTAAGTCTCCAATCTTAGAGTTACAGTTGTCTTAGAGATCATCTAGTCAAACCTCTTATTCAGTACAGGCGTCACCCTTATTTTCAACAGCCCTCTCAGAGGGACCTCTAGTTTCTGACACTTTTGATCATTGGGATTTTATGCCAGGAAGTACTTCTTAATGGCCTCCTTGTTATTTCTAACCTTTTTTCTTACTGCTCTTTTTTAGTTTTACAAACCAGTTTTTCACACTGTAGAACCTTGGTTATTTCAGAATAGATAATATAGTTCCTCAACTATTTCTCATATAATATATTATCCTCTAGATGTGTGAATGAGATAATAAAAGATCTAGAAATAATCCTTAAGCATGTTAAGAATTCTTAAAATTAAGAACCAGCTTTTTCTAAGGAGTTTATTAAGTTACAAAGTTGAAAGCATTGGTTTATTAATATATGACCAGTACATTTAAAAAAATCACTTTAAATTCTATATGAAAGAAAAAGTCGTATCTTAGGAAAGAGTTTATTTTTTGTTTTGTAGTTGAAATCATATATTCCTATTAGCTGACAGAATATTACTCTGCAGGGTATAATCCCTGAAATTCTTGGTATATTCTAAGTGGTTCAGTTCCTGAAATTAAATTTAAAACCTTTTGTGAGTGTGGCGATGGTGAAGCTGGAATGAAATTCATGATTTGTGCTTCAAGTTTAGAGAATTCTGAAAGAACTGTTGTTCATAAGGCCAGGTTTGATGGCTAATGCCTGTTATCCCAGCACTTTTAGAGGATGAGGAGGAAGGGTTGCTTGAGCCCAGGAGTTCAAGACCAGCCTAGGCAACACAGCAAGACCTTGTCTCTATTAAAAAAAAATTTAGTTGGTAATGGTGGCACATGCCTGTAGTCCCATCTACTCGGGAGGCTGAGGTGGGAGGATAGCTTGAGCCTGCGAAGTCAAGGCTGCAATGAGTGAGCCATGATCATACCACTGCACTCCAGCCTGGGTGGCAGAATGAGACCCTGTTTCAAAAAGAAAAAGAACTGCTGTTTATAGGAGTTTAGTTGTGAGAGCTTTAGGTCATACAGACCTTGCTTTGGTTTTGGCTCTACTTCTGATAGATTATTTCACATCTCTTAAACCTTTGTTTCTTCACCTATAAGATGGAGATTTAAAAATCTACATATACTAGAGATTAAATGAGATAATATATAGTGTTCCTAACTCGATACCTTATATAAAGATAGTGACAGTAATAATATAGGAGTTATAAGAGTAAGAAATGTCGTTTTGGCTAAATTTTACAGTATCATTACTCTGATCAGATACTATTTATCTCACAATATTAACTGTAACTATTTAATCTTTATAATTATCTTTTTATTATTGTATACGGTAATAAAAACATGCAAGAACCAAGAGAGGGTAAGTAATTTGCCCAAGTTAGGTAGAGGGGGGCAGAGCCAGTGTCATCAATAGTAGAAGTCTTTTTATTACTCGTTTTCATTTAAGTATTTGCTTTAAAATTATTTTAAAATATATCATTATTTTTCTACAGTCACTGAAAGAAAAAGAACTAGTAAATGAAAAGTCTAAATTGGCAGAGATAGAAGAAGTTAAATGTAGACAAGAAAAAGAAATCACTAAACTAAGTGAAGAACTCAAATCCCACAAACAAGAAAGCATAAAGGTATGTTAAGACAATCATTTTTCCTGCCTTCTGTGTTGTGCTGTTCTTTAAAGAAATATGTATACACACACATATTTATTTATTTATTTATTGAGGACTTGCTATGTGCTAGGCAAATTGTTCTATTGTTTCTGACAAATACTCTTGCCACAGTGCTTTTGTATTGCATAATACACATACACATATTGAAATTGTTACATTTGTTTTCACATTACTGAAGGAAGCAAACTAACCCTAAGAGTTTGAATCTCATTGAAATAATAATCAAGAGATGTATTGATTTAGAAAATTGTATTCACAGGTAGTAAATTTCAAAACATGTGAGAGTTTAGAAGTAAGAGTTAAAGGGATTCAATTTTTTTTCTTCCTAAAGTCCTTTCATAAGCTCTTATTTTTAACATTTTACCTGTTATAAGCATAGATAGGGTACCCATTGAAGAAAACTAATTGTTTATCATTTGCTTTGTAAAATACTTCTTAAAAAAAGGTTGGATTCTTTCTTGAGAGCACTTACAATACCCTTTATGTCTGTCAGCATAGTTATCATTTGGTTTATAGTTAATTATCTCTTTATGTTCCTTTGTCCTCCAGAATGCACTTCCTTAAATCAGTAAATGTGTATAATTCATCTTTATGTTATATTCCTAGAACCTAACTCAATGTGTGATAACTAAATGTTAAGTGAGGAAAGGGAAAATAGATGGTACAGTTTTTTTTCCTCCACATAATATAATCAAAATGTATGCATAGCAGGTGTCACCTGAATTTAAGTGATTGTTGAGTAGGATGTATTATAATCTTGCAACTTTTTAACCAATTGTTTAAAATACTGAACTTTAAGAATTTCACAAGTGGGTAAAACTTATATTCGATCTATTGTGATAAATTGCACAAATTTTAGCTACATTTTGAAATATTTACTAGGAAGCATGATTTATTTTTGGCCCTACTTTTTCAACAGGAGATAACAAATCTTAAGGATGCTAAACAGCTTCTAATTCAGCAGAAATTAGAACTTCAAGGAAAAGCAGACTCCCTGAAGGCAGCTGTCGAACAGGAGAAGAGAAATCAGCAGATGCTAAAAGACCAGGTGAAAAAGGAAGAAGAGAAGCTGAAGAAAGAATTTATTGAAAAAGAAGCTAAATTGGTCAGTGTGTTTTAGAAGCTAAAGTGTGTTTTGCAATAGAGCTTTAAATCAATCCAGTGAGAGTACTATTCTACTTACAAGATCTGATTGAAATGCTTTCCTAACATTTTAGTTTTTGATTAAGACAGGAAATCTGATTTGTTTAAATAGCTGACATGTGGTTGGAAATATTTTACCCTGTAACCATATTACTGTTTATATAAGTGAACATTGAATTGAAATATAATTTAAAAAACACTTTTTTTTTTAAGTGTCAGAAACTAAACAATTCCACGACTGTGTAGATCTGGTCAATGGTGTGAATGCTAGTCATGTTAAACCCATTTGTTGGGTCAAAGTGAATGTTGATAAAGGGGAACGGAAACTTGAGTTTGGAATTATGATGAACGCAGTCTGCTTTTCCTTTCCTAAGTTGCACATGCCAAATGGGAAGCATCTGGCTTTCCTCTGTTGAATTAAGTCCAAATATGCCCAGATAACTTGGCCATTGAATATTTTAGTTGAAGAGTTTCAATTTTAAGTTCAGTCATTTGAAGCTTTCATATTGGTTTTTGGCAGACTTGATAGAGAAAAGAATGCTTGTGGACTTGGGAGGGATAAGGACATTTAAGTTTTGTCTCTAGGGTACCTTGCTATCCCTCCCTAACCACATGTGGCTTTCCTGCTCTGGTGGAGAAAAAGAAAGATCTCACATTGTGTCACTTTGGCTCACTATCATGATGATCACTAACCATCATTTCAGCATTATGACCTTTGAGGCACTTCAAATTACACAGATCCTTGTGAATCAGTTTTATTAATGTGTAATGAAATATGTTCTCCTGTCTCCATTCCTGAAGAAGCAATATTATTTATATTGCCAGTATTTTAAATTCAAAAAAATCACTTAAGTTTATTTTGCACTACTTTTATAATAGATTTCCCCCCCCACTTTTCCTTTTATTTAGCATTCCGAAATAAAAGAAAAAGAAGTAGTAATGAAGAAGCATGAAGAAAATGAGGCTAAACTTACCATGCAGATTACAGCATTAAATGAAAACTTAGGCACTGTGAAGAAGGAGTGGCAGTCTAGTCAACGGAGAGTTAGTGAGCTCGAGAAGCAGACGGATGACTTACGGGGTGAAATTGCAGTATTAGAAGCAACGGTTCAGAATAATCAAGATGAAAGGAGAGCACTACTGGAAAGGTGATTGATAGCTAGTAAAATTAGTTTATTTCCATTGTAAGTGATAAAAAGATTATCATATTCCATATTTTTTAAAAATAGAATCTTGAGAAAAGCACATAAGCCTCTATAGGTATTTAAGTAGCCATTTAAAAATTAACCTGTAAAACAATCAGTTAGTTGAAATTAATGTATTATATATTTAAAATTACGGAAGTTGTCTATTATCTATACCCTAGAAAAGTCTTTAATGATTTTCTAAAAAATTAATTACCTCTTTGCAATCTATTCCAGATGTCTTAAAGGAGAAGGTGAAATAGAAAAGCTTCAAACCAAAGTATTAGAATTGCAAAGAAAGCTGGATAATACAACTGCAGCAGTGCAGGAGCTGGGCAGAGAAAACCAATCACTTCAGGTCAGTCACCTATGGTTGTGAGGCAGTTTTTTAGTCTAGAGTGACTTCGTAGTGCAAAGCATATTTTTAACTTTTAAAAAGTCTCGTGTTTTATAAATACTTTCAAATAGCTACTGTCTGTGTAGCAGTATTGTAGGTTTTTATGGATAATGAAATATAAAAGTAAAGAACTTGTTTCAGAGACCTCAGAGATTCATTAGAAAGCCATGTCATTCACTAATTGTTAGCATAGGGAAAGAACTACAAAATTCAAGAATACCAAAGAATAGATGAGTCAGGATGTGTTAAAGAAGTGATCTGAGAATATTCTCAGAGTCCCCAGGAAGGATTCATCGTTACTTTTAGAATGGATCAGAAATCAGCAAATGTTAGCAAGATGTTTCAGGAATAACATTCAATTAATTTTATTTTGCCATTCAGGTTTATGACTATAGCTATCTTTGACAATTGAAGCTGAGCAGTGTATTTCTGATTTTTTAAATTTTAATTTATGGGTCATATAATCAAAATTTTATAGAACTCTGACATTCTTTAAAATGTTGAATATTATAAGATATTGATACTTTTTTTTTAAAAGCAGATCAAACATACACAAGCGTTGAATAGAAAGTGGGCCGAAGACAATGAAGTACAAAACTGTATGGCCTGTGGGAAAGGCTTTTCAGTAACAGTGAGACGGGTAAATGAAATAATTTTCTTCATGTAACTATGTTTCCGGATTTCATTTGTCACTGAAAATTAATATTTCAACCATCAAAACAATCCTTCATTTGACAGAACAATTTTCTACTTATCAGTAAACTTTAACAACAACATAGAGTAACTAAACTTCATGCAGTCTAGCTTCTGGTTAGCATATGTGTTAGAATTTTACTTTTAAATTCAGTCTTTGTCTTCCAACTTAGTTACTGTCTGGAACAATCATTTCTGAACCAGTGTGCCAATATTAAACTCATGTTTTAGTAATCATCGGGTTCTTTAAAGGAAGAAAAAGTAGAGATTTAAAAAAATGTTTTCTAAATACTACCATTGTGTTATGACTTAAGTGTATATTCCTATTGAAGACATTAATGCCTGAAACATTTGGCAAATAGGAATAGTTTTTCATTTGATAGGGATACTTTATAAGAACTTTTTAAATGCCTCCTCCGGTTCTTTTGAGAGTTCCATGATAAATTCCATGTAAAATATTTAGCATAGTGTTTGATAAATAGGAAGCATTCAGTTTAATTATAACAAAGGGATTAAATTAACATATTGAAACATTATATCATTAAATAATATATCAATGATAGTTGGTGATATTTGTGTAGTTTCATAATACTTTTGGTATAGTTTTTATTCTTGAAATTGTTTAATTTTTGTTATTTACAGCATCACTGCCGACAGTGTGGAAATATCTTCTGTGCTGAATGTTCAGCCAAAAATGCCTTAACTCCTTCTTCCAAGAAGCCTGTTCGTGTCTGTGATGCATGTTTCAATGACTTGCAAGGATAATGGGTTATCATGACTTCAGAGTAATATTACACTAACATTAGATTTTTAATAAATGTACTTAATAGAGGTCTTGGACTACTATTTGATTTGGACGCTGGTTGCAATACTAGACCAAATAGGAATTCGTATATTTTGGAATGTTACGGATATCAAGTAAAACTCTTCTATTTTTGTGAGACTTGGGCTTACCATCTTTCATTACTTTTTTCCATTTAGCCTCATGGAATAGCTTTCATGCCAAGTTTAGAATTAGCCAATGAATGTAAATAAACTTTGGACAGAAAATAGCAATGTATTTTTTTAAATATAATTTCATTATTCACAAATGAAGAATGCAATTCCATAGCTTATTTCTTTCTCCTAAATTTAATGTGCAAAAATGTACATGGATGATACCACCTGTTGCTGTTTTTGTTGCACAAGAACACATTAATTATATTAAGTATTCTCTTTGTGAAGTCGTGCACAGAACTGTAACACTTTCCTGCTATCTTTTTCTCTTATATATAGGTTCATAGCTCAGTTGCATTGTTATGTTTTAAATTTACTACCTGGGTGTTCTAAATACAGTTTATCTTAAAATACAGTAACCATGAATTCAAAAATGGTTTTTGTTTTAACAATATTAATTAAATTCTCTTGGGTGGATTTTTTGAAAACCTCTGTAAAATCAATTTGCTTACTTACGGTTATCTGGGGTCGTATTTTAAAGAATAGAGTTAATTTTTTTTTCTGTCTTTTTCTGTCTCTTTCTTGAACTCTCACATACTATCCATTTAGAATTTAGAAAGCTTCTTACCCTTGCCTTCAGTTGGAGGATGAATAGTAAACATTGTATAATGTTCTTATTCTTGGTTTCTTGTAAGTGAGAAGTCTTTTGAGATCAGCTTTCATATCATACCCTTATTTTGTCTCTCTAGTTTGCTTTTTACAAACTCTCTGAGTTTGCTTTTTACATAGATCTGCTTTTTTCCTTTATTTGGTTTAACCTTTTCAATCATAGCTCAGCTTCAACAATCATAGCTTTGTTTCATAATTTTGCATCTTAAAGCTAGTAACTAATATTGCTGTGGTTTTGTCTGTGAAAACAAAATATAAAATGGTAAGAAGACATTAAATATTTTATTTTATATTTTTTACCTTATATGGAAGAATTTTTAAAAGTTGTAAAATTGACTAAAAGTTAAAATGGTTCCGAGTTTGGTGTTCCATATCAGCTGTTCCCAGTTTTACTTATAACTTTGCAAAAATAATGTTGTGAAATTCCCTTCAAGTAACTAACAGCTGGGAATAGAGTATCACCAAAAATAAATATATTTAGGAATCCCAGAGTTACAATAAAAACTGAAACAGCATGGCTAAGCACCTTAAGGATAATTAAGAATTAGCTTATTTGTATGCTGAACAATGGAATCAAACTTTAATTTAGCATAGTCTTATTAATTTGGAAAATTGTAAAACATCTCAAGAGAGAAGTCATTAATATTGGTTTATTAATCTTTCTAGAGAAGAAATGTAGTTATACATTCATTCAGTGCAATCATTTTATAACAGTAGTTCATATTTCATTTATAATAAATAGTTTATAGTATACATTTTCTTTCAAATATTCTGAAATGGAATTATCATTTATGTTATACTTACGACATATATAAACTGTAAGAGATCACTACATATTTGTTTAATTATTTAAAAAAAAATTTAAACCCTGTTGTCATTAGCTATTAAGAACACTGATTAAGTCCCTGAACTTGGATAAACATATATCCTTGAGCATATATAATGAAGAAATACAGTGGCTCTTTATTAAAAATAATAGTTGGATAATATAAACTGAACTATTTATGCATTTTATATACTTATAAATCCTTCCAAATAGTCTTAATTCTATACTTTTACATATAAATAACTTAGTAAGTATGCTGGAAAAACACAGATGTTCAGCACTACTGTTTTTTGTTTTTGAGATAATAAAATGCCATGAAAAATCTGGATTTGAATATTTGTTCACTTTATCTCCTAATTGGACACCCTGCAGGCCTTCTCTCTGTCTCCCTTTTACCCCCAGTGTATTCACAAAAAAAATTGTAAGATGACAAGTAAACCATATATAGATGTTTCAATGATTTTTTTCATTTTTATCTAATTTCATTTCATAAATCCTGAATAATTTGCCTACCATAGGCTACTAATACTGATAATCTAAATGAAACCTAACAATTTTTGCTAGTAACTCTCCCCAATGTTAAGTGTTTTGGAAACAAAAATTTAAATTTTTTTCCTTTTAATTAAAAAATCATCTTTGGAGTCCTTATTGGCTATACATTTTAGATGTTTGCTGGTACTATTTTTTCTCAGTGAGTTAGAGCTGGTATGCACAGCTCTTGGCTTTAATGCAAAACACATTGGCATCACATTAGTAAATTCCAAACTCCGGCACAGAATGTAAGTTAAAATCAAGTCTTGCTGGGTTAGTGTACAATAAACTATACCTACAGACTTTTTTTTAATAGAAAGAAGACAAAGCTGCTGGTATAGGATTTGTTCCTTTGAAGAAAAAATAAGGGAAACAAACTCAAAAACCTCAGTGCAGTGTACAAATAACATTTTGTTCAACTACCTCTTAATGTGGAATTAGCTACATTAGTATATCCTGACAGTAATGTTAAATAGTAACTGCCAAATTTGTTTATTTTCCCATCTCTCTTAAAAAGCCTTTATGATTATTTTATATAGTTTTGAGAACTTTAAAGCCACTTTTTTTTTAAACCTTACATTTGCATACAAATGGTTAGCTTTTAAGTGGAGAGCAAATTATGATCATATATTTTGATATTCATGACCTGTTTGACTATAGGAGTTTTTTTTTTTTTTAATGCACTTTGGCTATAAAACTATGGATGATTTGATCCATAAGATTTAAATGTGCTACCATTATAGTATTCCTAGACATAGCTTGATGAATGGTATTCTGTAATTATAATGTGCCACACATTATCGTGTCTTAATTGCCCTTTGCCTGAATTTTAATGATCAATTTGTTATTGTTCCGGATGTGAATATTGTGCATAAACTTACTAAATTTATGTAAAATTGTGTAAAATAGAACTAGAAGTCACTAAGTTCTTTCTGTGTAGAAGTAATAAATTTATTGTAACACGATGCAGTTGTGTATATGACATTCTGTAATTCCTTGAACTGGATCATACATTCATAACTTCTATAAATACTTTTGCATGAACATTTTCTCAGTTTTTGAGTTCATTATTTGTATTGTGTTTACTACTTGTGATCATATAGTTGTGCCTTATTTTGTGAGAAAGATTAGCTCAGTAAATACTGCAGTTTCTAAACTCAGTGATTG
The DNA here is from genome assembly GCA_963573385.1 of Cacajao melanocephalus. NCBI lineage: Eukaryota > Metazoa > Chordata > Mammalia > Primates > Pitheciidae > Cacajao > Cacajao melanocephalus. Next base: position 6,267 of record CAUYLG010029487.1, on the reverse strand, counting down.
GAAGGTTATTAATTATAAATGTAACTGATAAAGTACATGACACCATTTAAGTCTGTATAAAGTACAATGGAAGCATCCTTATTGAATTGTTGCTTTTGTTTTTTTAATATGTTTAAAGATTATATTAAAAAACGTTTCTTTCTAAAGTATGGATGTATTGTGACTATAAATTGTTTTGTCTGTTTAACAAAAGAGAACACTCTATTAACCATTTTGCATTATTTATTTACAGAATATTAGGACTTTGCACTTGGATATAGACAGTGGTGTTTTAATGTTGTTTAATTTAGAATAGTAAGTTTCTGATTGTAAGAGAAATTATTAATGCCATTTTGCTTTAGACATTCCATTTAAAATTGTAGAGAGTTAACAAAACTAAAAAGAAATATAAAAAATATGTAATTAATCCCTTATTTCATTTTGTATCTGTGTTTAATACCCAGATGACCATTTAAAGATACTTAAAAAATTATTTATTTATTTACTTATTTATTTATTCTCCCTCCCCTCCCCAAAGATACCTTTTTGAAGGCCCAATGTGCCATTGTTTTTCACTTTTTTTTCTTCCTGGAAACCATGGTTTTAGAATGGTTTTTGTTCCTCCCCCGCAACCTCTTCATTCAAATGTGCTTCATTCTAATGTGCTAATCTTCTGAAGAGTTTAATGTGCATAATCTCAAGCATCTAATATATTGTATACTAGACATGTTATTTTGTGAGCTTTATAGAATTTCAGTTCATGTGCAGTATATTCTTGAACTGTTTCACATATTTTGTTAATTTAGTCATTCTTTCTCTCCCTTTAATGAGATCCAGAGGGAGAAAACTACCTTTATGCATGTAAATCTGTGGTTGCTGGATTCATGGAACTCAAGGAATTTGAGAGGTCACCTCATCCTAGTCTACTGCTTACCTCCTAGGTTGGTTTATATCTAAAAATATGCAAGATGATTGTTAATTTAAAATTTTTTTTCAGCCAGAAATTTCTTTATAAAATCTTCTCTTGCATAAACCTATATTGTCTTCTCCTGGACATAACTGCTTTCAATCCCATCCAGATGCCATCTCTAGGAATTCGCGTGAAGTCTGTTCTCCCCTTCTTTGCCTTTCCCCCCACCTCATTTATTCTTAACTATTAACAATAGTTACTGCCTTTCAGATTTTCCTTTTATTTTCTCTTCTTCTATTAAATGTGTGACGTTATTATAAAGAGATTATTAGTCTCCATTCTAATCATGTTTGCCTTTTACAAAAGCCTTTCTGCTGCACTTGTCTTTACTGCCTTGTTTGCCTGGTGAAATTTCACCTTTCTCAAAGAATTTCGGTGCATATGACTTGCCCAAACATCATCCTCTCTATCCCATTCTTCAGCTTAACAAAATCAACTAAGGCTTCAGTTGTCTTACAGCCAAATTTAATAAATTTACTACTTCCACTTTGCAAATTGCAAAAGGTACGAGCCTGAAATGGAAGTTTGTGGACTTCCATTTGATACAGTACTCTGACCTTAAGAACTAGTTCCTTGAATATAGTTAATAGTATATATCCTGCCATGATAATATAATAATTCTTCAAACTGCCTTTCTTGATAAAAATTCTGAAGAAATTTGAAGTCCTGCCAAATAAACTTAGGTGTTAGGTGACTGTTCTGTGCTAAAACACACACACCTCCAATCAAAACCAGAAAGCATTTTTATGGCAAACACCATCATTCTTCCAAAAATGAAGTTAAGAGACAGATATCTTACTATGTCTATGAAAATCTGTACACTTCACAACAGGCCAAGAAAAGCTGTGCAAAAGTGTTAACTGGGAAAAGCCAGATTTTCTTCCCCCCTCATTTTAAAGTAATGGAATTCAGTCTTTGAGGTTGTCTACTTCCAAGTTAGAGTATTATAAAGTTTACCTGAGATGAGTTTGAGAATAGGAATTTTAAAATTGCTGTTAAAATATAGTCCTTCTTTACTTCTTTGTATATTAAGAGAATAGTCAAGCTTTGTATCTAAGGAATTAACATTGTGTTTGAGGTAGGACTATAAAGCAGTAAGACTGATTGACAAGCCATGAAGGAAAATTGGTTTCATTATTTTATAAGTACACGCAAAGTGAGATGCTGGAGTTCATATTTGACACAAGCGGTGGACATTGTTTTCCTTCTGATACTCCATTTATCTGATCATTCACCCTTTACAAATTAGCACCTTTCTTCACTCGCACCTCTTATAAACCTGACTGAAACATTAGAAGGTAATCTGGATGTCAGTACATATTTGTCAAGAAATTCCTCAGGGTTCAGATTTATTGCAGTCATTATTCCTCTATACTGAGGATTTTCCTAGCTCACATTTCCAAATTCTGGAACTTCTTTAAAACGCACATTTCCGTGTAGCCTATCACTAGCTAAGTGTTACAAAAGTTTGAATGAGATAATACCTTAAACCCTAATCTTCTAAAAAGTCATGCCACTTGTTTTCAGTCCCTAAATTTCAGAGGCTTCTGCGGGCAATGTGAATAAAGGTATTTTCTTGGTTTCCTGATTCTTGGTAAAGCAAGAAATTGCTGTTGTTATTTGTACCATCCATGTTTTCTGTTGAAAAAAGAAAAATATAAATAGAGATTAGAATGTTAAGCTGACAATTTCTCACATATTTGGGCTAATATTTTCTGCTATATTTATTGACCAGCTCTTTAAAACTGAAGACTAATGAAACATTTGCATATGTTTCCCATTTTCTTTCTTACATCTAATATACTTCTAATCATATAGGAAAATGCAAATGTGCTAAATGAGCATGGTATGCAAGTTGGATAACAGTTATAAGTAATCAAACCATAACAGTCAATAACTCATTAGAAAAATGAGTACTGAGAATATATGTCGTTTGAAAGTGACATTGCTGGAATTTCCATTCTCTGTGAAAACAAGTTCTTAACCAGTGGTATAATTTGAAAGAGACTGAGGGCAGTGACCCAGGAAATGGAATATTGCATTTATTGTCTGGCCATATTGTGGCTATGATGAAAGCCTACCAGGGGAAATACCAAAATAGAAACTCCTAAGATAGAGAAAACAGGGTCAGGCAGCTGCTCTTTCAACTCTATAGCTGTAAAAACAATGGCAGTTTTTCAAAGGTTGACAAGCCAACTTGACACGGATCATTATTGCAGCAGGCCCTTCTTAAGCTAATCTATTATTTGCACTTTGGCAATTGATTGGAGCATCTTAAAAGTTCATCATGCAATCCAAAGCAATTCATACCCCATTTCCTACAGAAACTGCAGAACAGGCAGCTCTTGAGCTTCTGCAGCAGGAGTAAGAGTCCGTTATGTCAATTCTGCAAGTGTGGGGAAATTGTCAACACTGAGACTTTTGTGCATTATATGGACTAGATGTATCCCTCCCCTCCTCCCAAATCTGCCCTTCCCAAGTGGGTGAGGGAAATACACAAAACTTTCCATCCACTGTTACTTAAGAGGCTTGGGGTAAGATTTTTCCTTATGTAAACTCTGAAGAATCAAAGATCTTCAAAATTAAAATACATACTTTGATGTTATCCGTTTGGGCTTGTAATAAGAATGCTGCTATACACTGCCGGTATCTGTTTTCGTGTTGTATAAGAAAAGCATTTCTCAGCCCAAAGACTAGAAAAAGATATTACAAAGACAAAAAGCCAAATCATTTCATATGAAATCTAAACAATTTCTTAGTACAAGAACCTGGGGTTTGTTTTCTATTTGGCTTGTTTTTGTTTTTAACGAGGGTGGGAGTTTCATGTAGATTACAATTTTTTAAAAAAAATTTCTGTGCCACAAACCCACTACTGTGTTCAAATAAAGCCCACTCTAATATGAAAACCTTTCTTCCTTAGCTAATGACTTCTGGGACTTGATGAAATGCAATTACGGCTTAAGTGATGGGAAATGGGCCCCTTCTCATAGAACAAGCTAAGCATATGAGGTAGATATTTTTTGTATGTGAAAATACAGATAATAAAAATATACAAAACAATGTAATATTTTCTGTTTTGTTTCTCCTTTAAAAATTTTTAGTTTTGTATTTAAAGGGAAGTCACATCCAAACAAGGTTTATAAACAAATTAAGATGTGGCAAAAATACAAAACCACCTGAATGCTTCACTACAGGCCAAGAAAAACCAAAAAACTGACTCAAATAAAATGCAGCATCCACCAAACTGAGTGAAATGTAAAACAAAACAAAAAGAGGCATTGGCATGGTTTCCGCGTTTGCAAAAGAAAGCCTGTTCTGTCATTTTCTAGCTGGTCTCAAAAAAATGACAGGAGATAGTGGGAGAGCAGATTTTTTTTTTTTAAAATATATAGCAGGAGCTCTTAAAATGAAAGTCTCTTTGAATTATTAATACAATACAGTCCTGCAGCTTATACATTCTTTCTATAGTCAATGTTTAGAAACAAACAAACTAAAAAAAAAGACCAGGGCTGTCTCCTGCCCATATCAAGTACTTCAGGGAAGAGAAAGTAAGCAAGTGACATATTCTTGCTAATCATTAAGCTGATAAGCTTGTCTGCTGCCACTATTTGTATTTGTTGGGGCTAGTTTAACTCAGGCTTATCTGAGGAGGGTTGGGCTTCTTTCAGATTCCAGGTGAATACAATACTTATTTTCTTAACTGCAAGAACTACCCCAGTATCACAGATTATACTTACAACAGTCTAAACATCATAATTCCTAAATTCTAGTACAACAAAGTCTGTTAACGAGAGGCCATAAAATTCTGTCCAGCTTTTCTGCAGTGAGAGGATTTAAACCTATTAAAATGACTTTCTGGGGAAAAAAAAAAAGCTGGCTGTGTTTGTTTTACTCTCTAATTCTTTGCCTTATAAATTCCCTGTAGCAAATGAGGCTTTTAAAGATAAGGTGGTTGTTCTTGGCTGGTTTTTGGAATTATTTGCCTCAAAAACTGTAACTGTACTTTTAAGTTATTCCAGGCATCCTTCATCCATTTGATTTGGAGTATGGGTACAAGGGACTTTATAAATAAAAGGACCTGCCAAGCTAGGCCTGTAAAACACAATTAGGAGAGAGTATAATATATAGGCAGGACTAGGTCTTTTTTCACTGACATTCTAATACATTCATTGACACCATTTTAAAGCATTTTCTAAGTACTGGGCCCCATACTATGTTTTTTCTCTACATAGCAACCCTATGAGATAGGTCAGCTAATTCCTACTTGCAAATAAGGAAACAAAAATTTTTTCCAAGGCCACAAAGCTTATAAATGATATAGCCAGGATTTGGAATTAGGTTTGTCACTCCAGAGCTCAGTCTCTCTCGTCCTCATTTACTCTTTCCAGCTCTGTAGCTACTCTGCCTCATGTAATGTATCTAATTAGTCAAGTTAATAGGTCCGAGGAATGAGAAAAATATTTTTAAAAGGAAGAAGAAATGGTAGTTACAAGTCAGAAAATAAAAAAGGTGGAAGCACTGGAAGCACAGTTTTTGTTTTTGCTTTTTGAGACAGTCTCACTCCATCACTCAGGCTGCAGTGCAGTGGTACGTCCTTGGCTCACTGCAACCTCTCCCTTCTGGGTTTAAGCAATTCTTGTGCCTCAGTCTCCCGAGTAGCTGGAATTACAGCTGTGTGCCACCATGCCTGGCTAATTTTTCGTAGTTTTTCACCATGTTGGGCAGGCTTCTCTTGAACTCCTAACCTCAAGTGATTGGCCTGCCTCGGCCTCCAAAAGTGCTAGGATTACAGGCGTGAGCCACCCCACCTGGCCCCAGAAGCATAGTATTTTTAAAAAGATTTTTTAATTTAAAAAAATGAAATAGAGGAGAGAAAACATCTTTCAAGGTAATTCACTGATGTCAGATTTCCCATGAAGTGTCTTTTTATTTTCTTTTTTTATTTTTTGAAAGAAAAAGAAAAGAAAGAGTGAAAGAAAGAAAAAAAAGAAAGATGTAAGAGAGAAAGAAAGAAGAGAAAGAGGGAGAGAGAACGGGATTCTTGTTCTATTGCCCAGGCTAGAATGCAGTCTAAAACTGGGTATTAAAAACCTCTTTTATGCCAATAATTGTGCTTAACAATGGAGACAGGAAGGAATAAGGGATGAAAATAACGAACAAGCAGCCAATATTTTATTTAATATTTTATTTAAACCTGTGAAATGCTATGCAATTGCTGAGGAGTGATTTCCTTCCAATTATGTGGTCACTTTTAAAATAGGTGTAATGTGATACTGAGAAAAATGTATGTTTTGTGGATTTGGGGTGGAGAGTTCTGT